>OY804597.1:17261584-17543706 GCA_963680895.1 Fragum sueziense
GCAACAACCTTTTACTGGATGCTGTTTGGATTTGGTCTAGGCAAAATTCTTGTTGTAAATACATTATCATTGATAGAAATCTATTTGAAAAGCTTTCTCTAAGAAATAAATGTTGTCTTTTATACTGGTATGTAACTTGATCGTCTATTATATATTATGTAATATAACACAGGATTTCCATCAAGGGCCGTCATAAAATCTCCAGAGGTGCCATAACTGTCTTCCTGTACAGACAATACCTTTAACAGTCTTCTATATCTCACAATGTGGTATGTTTAATTTACAGTTACACTGGTGGTGAACTCGGCCAAAGCGAAGGACGTTTTTTCGTGATCAATGTATTCCGTCGGTGTTGTTATAAAATATCGTAACTACAGCTTTATCGAAGCCGTAGTTACGAGATTTAATAACAACACCGACAGTTTGTCAATACAAAACGGATTTCAAATCGGTCACATATTAACAGAATTATAATTGATACTTTTTTCAAATGTGTCAAGTGATTGCATCCAGTTTTGTGTTTCACATTTAGTGAGTGCTTCAGACAGGCTGCTTTGAAATGCCTTTCCCAAAAACATTCCTCAAAAGCAAAGGTTTTGGCATTAGGATTGGTACAATGACCAATTAAGACTTCTCTACACATGAAGATAACATTTACGGTAAATGACAAAATACACGGCCACCAATCCCTCTCATTCATTGCAAAATGCTATGAGCGAAATCTCAGAAGAGGGACTTCCGGCTATGAAGAAACGGGACCCATTTTTAGTAAGTAAACACACATTGTTACTTTAAATCGGTGATTTTGATAGTTATGGGTTGAATCTCAAAAATCGCGGAATGCTATTCGATGGGGTAATGAATGATGTGTTATATTGCCAAAGCCCTTTGTTCTAGCTTATAGAGTAAACTTGCAATTACTTTCAAAGTGAGTGCACACACTTATGTTTACAAACCAAACGACACATAAACGACATATAAACGACTCCTACGGCGCTATCATATGCATTTTTCGAATGAGACTTGTTCAGTTTACTATTTTATGGTCTCTTTTAGTATTCCGCACGTACGATTTTGAAAACCTTTTGTTTATTTATGAGAAAAACAAGTATGCAATGAAGAAGAGCAGTAAGCTATGAAGAAGCGAGAGTAGCTATGAACAAGAGGACCCTGAGGGCCCTAAATCGCTCACCTGAGTAATGTTTTAATAATGCCAAATAACTTTGCATATGTTACGCATTGTTGTCCCAGAGAGGAATTAAGCCATGTAGTTTAGGAGGACATGTTGTTTACAGAAATTGATCAGCTTTAATGACATTTCCCATTTTCTGATGCCAAAGCAACCAGAGTTTTTCATGGATTTCAATTCTTTTAGCAATTTTTATAAGGGACCACCCAATGAACATTACTGCCAAGTTCAGTTTTGGTTGACTTTGACCGAGAAGTTAAGGAGATGTCGTTTAAAGAAATAGTTGAGCTTTTGTGAAATTTCCCATTTTCCGATGCAACGGCAACCAAAGTTTTTCATGGATTTCAATTCTTTTAATTTTCATAAGGAACCACTCAAGGAACATTTCAGCTGAGTTTGGTTGATTTTGACCCTGATGTTTAGGAGGAAATGTCATTTAAAGAAGTTTTTGAGCTTTTGAGAAAATTCCCATTTTCCGATGCCACAGCAACCATAGTTTTCCATGGATTTCAATTCTTTTAGCAATTTATATGAGGGACCACCCAAGGAACATCTCTGCCATGTTTGGTTGATTTTAACCCTGAAGTTAAGGAGGAGATGTTGTTTAAAGAAGTTGTTGAGCTTTTGTTATATTTACCATTTTCCGATGCCACGGCAACCAGAGTTTTACATGGATTTCAATTCTTTTAGCAATTTTCATAAGGGACCACCTAACGAACATTTCTGCCAAGTTTGGTTGATTTTGACCCAGAAGTAAAGGAGGAGATGTCGTTTAAAGAAATTGTTGAGCTTTTGTGAAAATTCCCATTTTCTGATGCCACGGCAACCAGAGTTTTTCATGGATTTCAATTCTTTTAGCAATTTTTATAAGGGACTAACCAAGGAACATTTCTGCCAAGTTTGGTTGATTTTGACCCAGAAGTTAAGGAGGAGATGTCGTTTAAAGAAATTGTTGAGCTTTTGTGAAATTTCCCATTTTCCGATGCCACGGCAACCAGAGTTTTTCATGGATTTCAATTATTTTAGCAATTTTTATAAGGGACTACCCAAGGAACATTTCTGCCAAGTTTGGTTGATTTTGACCCAGAAGTTAAGGAGGAGATGTCATTTAAAGAAATTGTTGAGCTTTTGTGAAATTTCCCATTTTCCGATGCCACGGCAACCAGAGTTTTTCATGGATTTCAATTATTTTAGCAATTTTCATAAGGGACCACCCAAGGAACATTTCTGCCAAGTTTGATTGATTTTGACCCAGTAGTTTAGGAGGAGATGTCGTTTAAAGAAATTGTTGACGCCGTGACGGACAGACGGACAGACAGACAGACGGACAGACGGACAGACGGACGCCGGACATTGATAGATCACAATACCTCACCTTGAGCACTTCGTGCTCAGGTGAGCTAATAAGAGGGAGCAAGCTATGAAGAAGCGCGGACTTCATAATTCTTTCTTGGTACTCACGTATACTGAATGGTTATGCGTTTAGGAAGAATTGAAGACAGAAATTCCAATATTTTTTTTACAAATTTCCATTTGAAAAATCAAATTCTAGACGATAGAACGATATTAATATAAGCAGTTTAAACATGTATTTAATGCCGACCGGTAACTTACAGGTGCGTAGGACTGGAAACATTTTAATGGGAGGGGAGGGGGGCTAAAGCCCCTGTTCTGGCTATTGTCGGAATTTTGGAGGAACTGAATTGGATTTTCCCAAAAATTTTCAGTGCAAAATAATGACAATTCAGCATTTTGGGCAAACCCTTTTGGGGGTGGGGGTCTTAGCCCCCCAATTCCCCCACTTGTTACTACGGGCCTGACTTATCATCACGTGGAAATGCATTTTTAGAACATACATGAGAATTGTTACTAAAAATAGTAACAAATCGACATTATCTTAACGAAGCTCCCAAAACATGCGGAGAAAACAATGACGTCGCACGTGCATTCAATCAATATACAGCGATAAAGCGCACGTGCATTCAATATACAGTAATAAAGCGAAGTTTTAAGTGGAACAAAAATGATAAAATTGAATGAATTCGTTAATAGCCGGTAAGATGGTTATTTTATTGGATTTACGGTCAACCGTTCCCCGTTTAAAAATTTCGAATTTTGCCTCTAAGGACGACTTCCGGAGGCTGTCGTTTGTGTGTGTGTGTGTGTGTGGGGGGGGGGGGGTCTTAGAGGAAATAACCTAATTCTGACCAACTTTCAGATTGATCGGACAAAAATGGGGCCTCTAGAGTGCATACAAGAAAAAAAAAATAACCGACGGACGCATGACGGACACAACGCAATGACAAAAGCTCGACTGGCCGCTAAAAACATGTAAATAAGACCTGTTTTCATTCAAAATACATGCAATGTATCTTGCGTAGGCTTAAAATTATTAAAATGTTAGGGTTCTTACACGGTTTGCCAAGTTTTGCCTAAATAGTTTACAATGACATTGGCGTCTGCACGTGCAGGCCTATGTTATTTACATAATTATATCATCATTCCAAATATAATCACATTGTATACTGAAAAGTCTTGAAGTATGCTAATTTGGAAATTAGATTGATCTTACAATCCCAAATGTGAAATAGTATTAACAATAAATTCGTATCACTTTCCGAGCGAAAATTATAGCAAAATTAAGTCAAAACCCGACGCTTTGAATATCCCAGCTCTTATTCATAGCGTATTATATCTTCTTCATATCTAGTCCCGTTTATTCATAGCTGATCTCTCTTCTTCATAGTGTATTACTTTTTTAGCTTTTTCTCTCTATCAGAAAATCAGTCATTGGATTTTATTGGATATATATATAAGATAAAGCATTCGAATCTTATGGGACCTGTATAGAAGGGAATTATAGTAGTATTTAAACCATAATTTTTCGATCAATTTTGACATGTCTTCAAAACACAGCACTGTGATCGCATGACAAAGCAGTTTGAAGCAAACACGGCGAGACCATGCCGAGGAGACATACTCCAAAAGAAGTTTAAATATACTCACCATCGAATAGCATTCCCCGATTTTTGAGAATCAGCCAAAAACTGGCAAAATCACCGATTAAAAGTAACAGCGTGTGTTTACATTCACAAAATGGGTCCCGTTTCTTCATAGCCGGAAGTCCCTCTTCTGAGATTTCGCTCATAGCATTTTGCAATGAATGAGAGGGATTGGTGGCTGTGAAATATTCTTGTTGTCTACAACAGCCATCAGTTTTGATTAGTCAAACTTCTCAAGTTCTGTTATTTTGAAAAGGACGAAATTTGTTGTTCTGTTAATAAGATATGACTTCACATTAACAAGACAAATTGTCAGACTTTCCTTCCAGAAGATTGCAAATGTTACCTTGAAATGTGATATCAAACTGTCGTCTGCAATATAGTAAAAAAGCTCATCAGCAATGTGGCTAAAAAAGCTTGTCTGCAATGTTGTAAAAAAGTACAATATTTTTTTTTGTCTGAGATATTTCCTTGTAAAGCTTGTTAACCAATTCCCACACATTGACTCTTTTTTAACTCCCCTTAAGGAAAGGGCTATGGAAAACATTGTGGGAAATGAAGAAATTGCTTGTCACAAGCAATTTCTTCATTTTCCACAAAGTTTTCTTCCCAATAAGACCAAAAAATATAAAATTATATTCGCTTGAAATTGTCGTCTGCATGATCTTTGAATTTGGAACATTCCAAATTTTTTCTGTCTGGTAATGGGTTGACTTTCAACCAGGAAATAGTTTGCTTATTTGTATTAGAGGTAATATGAAGAACAAGTTAACATTCCCACCCTACGAATAAAGTTCAAAAACGCTTTTCTAGTTCTAGAACTGTTCTAGAAGTGCCATTTAACATTCTAGAACAGTTCTTGAAATTTAATGAATTTTTTCACAGGGGTTGTTCGCTTATTAATGTATCAAGCTTTTGACCTATGACAAGTTCACATTCCCATGTACTTTCCCTACCTATCAACGATACAAGGTTAACCCATTACCAGACGGCAAAATTTTTGACTGTTCCAATTTGAAAGGTGTTGCAGACGACAATTTCAAATTGATGGAATTCTAAAATTCTTACCAATTTTGGTAAGAAAACATTGTGGAAAATGAAGAAATTGCTTGTTCCTCTAGGTCCGCCCATGGGTTAAGATTGGTTTGTGAAAAGCACCCCTGGTGCCTCACTATCAGTTTATGTGACAATTTACCCAAGTCTTGAGGAAAAAGTTTCTCCAGCAATAAAATGCAATTGTCTACGTAAACTGTTGAAAAATTTAGTCTGAATTTAATTTCTCAGTTACTAATGTACAATTGGGAATTGGATTTCTTACAATTATGTTATTCTTACATTTCACCAAGTGTGAGTCTGGCATTTCGAGATAAATAGTGTTATTCTAAGAGAATTGATATTTATTCAAAATTTACAAAGACCTACTTTTTCATTGCTATATTATAAAACGCTTTCTCAAACAGCAGCAACCCCTGAGAAAAGTTAATTAAAGTTCAAGAACTGTTCTAGAATGTTAAATGGCACTTCTAGAACTGTTCTAGTGCCATTTAACATTCTAGAATGTTCTAGAAATGTGTTCTTGAATTTTTTTCGCAGGGGAATACAGACTGATCCAATTTGAAAGCTTAATTCATAAATACATGCAACAAAATTGATGTTCTGACAAAATAAATATAGAATTTGAGTATGATGATCGAGGAACAGAAAATGGAGAAAATAAAAGTAATCAACATATTCTTTTCTTTCCATGATTTCCCAATTGCAGTTTTTTTCTGTCATGTCAATGTTCTTGTGTTGTAGATTTATACCCCTGCTAAAAGTTCATTTCAGTTCAAAAACTGTTCTAGAATGTTAAATGGTACTTCTAGAACTGTTCTAGAACAGCTCTAGACATTCCATTTCACGTTGTAGAATTTTTGCTAGAATGGTTCTAGAACTAGAAATACGTTCTTAAACTTTTTACGCACGGGTATTTGAAGCAAACAATATCACATATTGCATTTTCTCAATCAAATCCAATAATTAAAGCCTAAATTTCTGTCATCCGAATTTCGTCAACTGTTCAAGAACCTTCAAAGTGTCATCATTTTTTCCCGCAGATAACTCTTCGAGAATTCATTTTCTTAAAAGAGCCCTAAAGCGTAGTCAAGAACCTGTCATTACCGGTCATTGGACCTAGTTTTTGTCAGTAATTGGAACCAAGTTTTCACCCATCATTAACACTTTCCCACACAAAATCTCAGCTTTTGAGTCCTTAGTAAGAAAAGGTTCGGAAAATATTGAGGCAAGAAAGAAAAATTTGCTGATAACCAGCATTTTTCTCATTTACCTTCAATATTTTCTGTGCTAGTATATCATACATAAATCTTCTATATTAACATCAGCTTTATTGTCTGCAGTAGCTCTCATATTGGAATGACTTATTTTTTGCCATTTTGGAAAGGTTTAAGAATACAGATAGCAGAATAGTGCAGGAAATTCTGGTCTAATGTTAATTGATGGTACAATGAAATTGCATAATTAAGTTGCTTTTTTTTTGTAAATGGCAAAATTTAGACTTCTCCAATTTGAAAGTAGTTGACAAAGAAATTGGAGTCAAAAGAAGAAAATGTGTATGAAATAGCATAGAAAAATACAGGAAAAAGGAGAAAATGCTGGTCATCAACATTTTTCCTTTTTCTCTTATCTTTTTTTTTTCAAAGTCTTTTTTCTCCAAAAGTCATCTGAATAAGGCCTTGTTTTGTAAAATGGTTAGACCTTCTGTAAACCATCTCTTCCCCTGCGAAAAAAGTTCAAAAACGCATTTCTAGTTCTAGAACTGTTCTAGAACACTCTAGAACCTTAAATGGCACTTCTAGAACTGTTCTTAATATTCTAAAACAGTTTTTGAACTTGAATGAACTTTTCGCAGGGGTACGTCCTGGAATTGTTAAAATATATTCATTTTTTCAGTGTCTCGACAAGTCAGGGCGAAAAATCATCCAAAAAATCCAATGTATCTAGAATAATTTGCATCAATGTATAATTGTTAGACTCTAAGGAATTCATATTTTCCATAGTAACTTAATTAACCTAAAGCAAACCCATACAAAAATCTGATTCTTTTTACATCTTGAGGATGAAAATCTTAACCTGTTACCAAACACAATTTCATAGACTGGTCCAAATTCAAAGATGTTGCAGTCGACAATTTAAACTTCATGTATCGATTTATTATAAATATACATTATGGAAAGTATAAATTGCATTTGCACTTAATATTCAAATATTTATTTGATTACATGACAAGGGTTCGAAATGCACATTAAGGATGGTTTTCTTTTTAAAATATAACATAAACGATCTGTCATGCGCCTTTCTAAATAGAGAAAATATCTTCAATTCAATCATGCAAAACAGTAGGTTATCTATGCAAAAAACAGAAATGATATATACCATTTCAAATGCTTTGAAAGTTCACAATTGAATTTTTGTCTGACATCAGTCTTGTAAATGTTTACCCCCCATTGCAACTCAGTGACACCTATTGACGCTCTATAACACAATGGCTTTGGATAACGTTGTGCAAAATGAAGAAATTGCTTGTGACAAGCAATTTCTTCATTTTCCACAATGTTTTCTACCCAAAAAGACCAAAATATTTGAGATTTTATTGATTTTAAAATGTCGTCTGCAAAATCTTTGAATTTGGATCAGTCAAAAAAATTTTCGTCCGGTAATGGGTTAAGAAGAAACATTTGAGAGAAAAGAAACAAGAGGGCCAGAATGGCCCTATATCGCTCACCTGAAAGAAGTTTAAAGACATGCCCACTTTTTTGACGAATCAAAAATTTGCAAACAAATTTTGAAAAGGGTCACTCAAGGAACATTGTTGCCAAATTTGTTTGAAATTGCCCCAATGCTTGATTTTTAAAGAATTTTTTTTATGATTTCTCTAAGTCTGATAAGCCATGCCCTGCCACAGCCACTTTTTTTGTCCAATACAAAATTTGCCAACACTGTAAGTCCGATAAGCTACGCCCACTTTTTCTGACAAATAAAAATTTGAGAACAAATTTTGAAAAGAGTCACCAACCCCGCCACAAAAGAAGCAGAGACTTCGGATAAGTCTCTGTACTTCAAATGTACCTCTGATATACTTATAAAGTACTTCAAGTCATGAAGGTCTGCTTCATCTGAAGTCCCAGAGGCTTCAATTAGGCTTCCGAAATGTACTTCTGTTTAAGCTCAGGGACTTCAAGTGAGCTGCTCTATCACAATTGGAACTTCTTCAGAAGTACCAGGTACTTTAAATGTACTTCAGAAACTTAAATTATTGTATATGGGACTTCTTAAGAAGTACCACATACTTTAAATGTACTTCATAAACTTAAATTATTATATATGGGACTTCTTAAGAAGTACCAAGTACTTTAAATGTACTTGAGAAACTTAAATTATTATATATGGGACTTCTTAAGAAGCACCAAGTACTTTAAATGTACTTCAGAAACTAAACTTACCGTAGGTGGGACTTCTTTGGAAGTACCAAGTAATTTAACTGTACCTAAGAATACTCCCAGTCTAATTTCACTCCAGTTCTAGTCTATATATGAGGTCACTTCCTCTTTAGAAAGTTGGAGGGAATTTTACTTGTCTGACATTTTTTGAAAGAAAATGTTTATGAGCAGAATTTCCAACTTGACACTGATGGATTATCATGATATTAAGGGATTCACTTAATGGAAAGACCAAGTAGAGATCTAAGGCAACTTTGGTGAGTGTTCTTTTGACTAAATTTAACAAATTCAAAAGTTCTATTTTTTACCATTCCCCACCCACATATTGCAATCATTTGTTGTACATCATATGGTAAAGCATCTTTGAAGCACCACCTTGAGCACTGATGAAAAATATGCTTCGAATGTACTTCAGTAGTACTTCCTGTGAAGCGTTTATGATATGCTTCAAATGTACTTCAGGGTGTGTACTTTAGTTGTACTTCTGCCTAATTAGCATATTTCAGACGCGCTTCGAAAGAAGTATGGGACTGTAGTTGTACTTTGAGTACATTTGAAGCATAATTAGCATATTTCAGACGCGCTTCAATAGAACTTTAGCTGTATATTTAAATATGTACATTTCTGATAAAAAGCTAAAGTACAGGAGAAGTATGTGCTTCTATTGTACCTCACTCATACTCCAACAGAGGACTTCATTTGTACTTTTAATATACTTTAAAGATACTGAATTTGTGGCTGGGAAAGGAACATTTCTGCCAAGTGTGGTTCAAATTGGGCCAATGGTTGATTTTTAAAGAATTTTCTTAGAATTTCTCCAAGTCCGATAAGTCACGCCCAGCCACGCCCACTTTTTCAGACGAAACAAAAATTCACATTTTTTTTTAAGTCACCAAAGGAACATTTCTGCCAAGTTTGGTTAAAATTGGGCCAATGATTGATTTTTAAAAGAATTTTCTTATGATTTCTCCAAGTCCGATAAGTGCTGACCTGCCATGCCCACAATTTTGGACAAATAAAAAATCCGCGAACAAATCTTAAGAAGGGTCACCTAAGGAACATTCCTGCCAAATTTGGTTCTAATTGGCCCAATGGTTAAGGAGAAGAAGATTTTTGAAGATCTTTCTAACAATTTCTCTTGGTTAGATACGCCCTGCCCTGCCACACCCACATTTTTTGACGAAACTTTAATTGGTTCAAATTGGCCCATTGGTTGATTTTTAAAGAATTTTCTTAGATTTCTCTAAGGCCGAAAAGCCCCTTCCTCCCTGCCACGCCCTCATTTTTTGACAAATGTAAAAACTTGTGAATCAATTTTGAAAAGAGAGACTCAAAGAACATTCCTGCAAAGTCTGCTTCAAATTGGCCCAATGGTTAATTTTTAAAGAATTTTCTTATGATTTCTCTAAGTCTGATAAGCCCCTTTCTCCCTGCCACGGCCACAATTTTTTACGAATGAAAATATTTGTGAACAAATTTTAAAAAGAATGGCTTAAGGCACATCCCTACAAAGTCTGGTTCAAATTGGCCCAATGGTTGATTTTTAAAGAATTTTCTTATGATTTCTCTAAGTCTGATAAGCCCCTTTCTCCCTGCCACGGCCACTTTTTTGACGAATCAAAAATCTGCGAACAAAATTTGAAAAGGGTCACTCAAGGAACAATTCTGCCAAGTTTGGTTCAAATTGGCCCAATGATTGATTTTTAAAGAATTTTCGCATGATTTCTCTAAGTCTGATAAGCCCCTTTCTCCCTGCCACGGCCACGTTTTTTGACGAATCAAAAATCTGCTAACAAGTTTTGAGAAGGGTCACTCAAGAAACAATTCTGCCAAGTTTGGTTATTGGCCCAATGGCTGATTTTTAAAGAATTTTCTTAGGATTTCTCTAAGTCCAAAAAGCCCCGCCCTGCCACGCCCACATTTTTTGACGAATCAAAAATCTGCGAACAAGTTTTGAGAAGGGTCACTCAAGGAACATTCCTGCCAAGTTTGGTCAAAATTGGCCTGTTGGTTTTGGAGAAGAAGATGTTTGAAGAAATTGTTGATGGACGGACGGACGACGGACGGTGAGTGACCACAATAGCTCACCTCGAGCACTTTGTGCTCAGGTGAGCTAAAATTAGCTGATAATCCAGTACAGTATTTCGCCCGGGTACTCTAAAACTGTGGCGTTTGAGAAATGGCTACTCCTGTCTCAATTGAAAATTCTATTGGCTTAAAGGCAGAATAACACTTAACATCTTGCAAATTTTCCGAGAACTTCGTACAAAAAAATAAATATATATTATTAAAATATGGTCTTTAAATTGCATATATGCCAAATCTTAGCTTTCTACCTTGTGTATTGGCTTAGATGTCGACGGATTTAAAACCCCATGATTTTTTGTCCCGGGGATAATATTTACAATATTGGAACATATGGGGTTTTAAATCCGTCGACATCCTAGCCAATACACAAGATAGAAAGCTAAGATTTGGCATAGATGCAATTTAAAGGCCATATTTTCATAATACATATTTATTTTGTACCAAGTTCTCGAAAAATTTGCATGATTTTAAGGACAGATCCTCCAGTTGTTACTGCGCAACTTACTGCGCATATCCTAAATAACGAAAAGAAAGCTGTTTCAGTAATTGGCCTTTTCAGCAAATTATTTTTTTACATTTAGTTAATGTTTGGTTGATAAATGACAAGACCCTTTTCGGTTATTTCAATTTTCTCTGTTTGGTCAATTAAAGTGTAATAGTACTCGGATGGTACATTTCGCTTTCTGTTACGCGTTCAACATGTGGCGTTAGCGATAGGAAACGGAGCAACAAAAGCAAAGTGGTGTTTTTATGAGCTAGTCCGCTTCAGATGGACACAAAAGATGACACTTTTTATTATCTAAAGCTGGTAATAAGGAAGAAAATGGATAAAAGTAGTGAAACAATTTCGGACAGAGCTGCAAAAAGTAAACCAAATTTTACTTATAACTAAGAAAAACGCTTGGTTTGATATATTTTTCTTTGTTTGTTTTTGTAGGTATGACCAAGCACTATGTCTATACCAATAAAGAAAAAATTCTTACCGCTGGAATATTTTTTATTATCAGAAACGTTGCGAAAAAAGAGCAATTTCAGCTACTTTTGAAAGAATGATTTACTAAAAATTTCAAAATCATCACTAAATTTTCCCAAATTGATACTCATTTATACAGAGTAAATCATATTGAACACAATAAAGACTTATTTATGTAATGCTAGTCATTTCGAACACCTTTTTTTGTGGGTATTTAAGTGACACCTCAATTTTGCAATTTTAGACAAGAGTGGTCTCCCTTGAAATCCAATAACTTTTTAATTCGCTTGGTGACCTATAGTTTTTAAGTCATTTTTTTACTTCTCATATATGTAGATATCAGTACAGAAAAAATAAAAAAAATCTTACCGTAGGAAATAAATGGAGGATCTGTCCTTAAGTGCCATTCCCCCTTTAATATATTGTCTTGTCGCTGCAGTTACAAGGTTTTCGTTGATAAGCAGCAATATTATGTTTGCTGAAATTCTCCCTTCTTTGATATTTGAATTTGATAAAGGTTGTCATGAAATACCATATTACATATTCACACATGTATTACATCTACGTGACATTTTTTGTTGCAATGTATACTTCACGATAAATGACCTAGCAGAGCAGCTCATGCTAATCAAATGTAAAGCTCTGCCAGGTCAATTCTCGTCCGCTATACCATGTAAAAACACCAAAGTATTACATAACATTTTTGTTCAAATTACCAAGGAAAAAACATTAACCCTTTCCCAAACAATTAGACCTAGTTTTGACATCCCTGATGGCTTTGGAAAACATTGAGACAAAAGAAGAAACTGCTGATAACCAGCAGTTTCTCCTTTTGCCTCAATATTTCTGTGCTAAATAATACACAAATTTTTCTTATCTTTAACAACAACTATTTTGTCGTTTTCATCAGCTTTGATGTAGGAAAAGTCCAAATTTTGGCCGTTTGGGAAAGGGTTAACAGGTCTTGATCATTTCATCATGTCAGAATTGAGGGAAAAACACACCAGATTTTTGGGAAAAAAGTTATTCCTGGGATTTTGATTGTTTTGCTTGGAAATGTAAAATAAGCTGAACAGTTGGTGGCTTCATGCCTTGCCGATGTAGCTGGTTATTGAATTATCCAATTGTAAGCAAAAATTAGTGAGGGGTACCTTTTTTTGCTATCTTCTTTTTTTTCATGAACATTTTCTCAAACATTCCTTGACTTGGTTTTGATGGATGTCCATGATAGAAAAATTTAAAGGCTAACCTTAAAAAAAATACGATTTCGCAGTTTATCCTTATAAATCGCTCAGAAATGGTTTAAAAAACATTACAAGCAAAGTCATTACGTTAAGGAAAGCATTAACCCATTGCAAACCAGCAGCCAAATTATTGATTTTTATCAATACACAAAATTTGTCGCATCAATTACTTCCCTTGGATTCTGTATCCTTGGATACGAAATAGTCGAACCTGTCTACTTAAACAACTGCGTCATTTATCGATAATCGAGTGATCTGATATAGATGCTTATGGGAATATCGCTTCAAAATCCTACGATTGCAATGTTAACTTAAAACTTTAAACCCATAAAACTTTATACATGTAGTATATATTTGCTTTTCCGAGGAAATCAATTTGAAAACGAAAGTGGATTCTGAGATTGAACCAGGACCGTACAACTAGATTGTATTTCTCTTCCACTTCATGTTTTTCTCACTTAATAATGGCTTCGGCAAACATCATGGTAAAAGAAGAAATTGATTTCGACAGGCAATTTCTTCCTTTCATACAATGTTTTCTACCCAAAGAGACAAAAGGTTTTGTTAAATGAAAAATTTAGTGTTTTCCCCTAAATTTTTCATTTAACAAAACCTGATGTTGACACTCAAAACAGAAAAGGCTTGGTAAAAACATTGAGACAAAAGAATATGCTGATAACCGACGTGATCACCTTTTGTCTCAATATTATCCGCGACATTAGAGAATCCCTCTTATATCAGCATCCCTTTGTTATCTGCAGCGGCTGTCAAAATTGATCTCTAATTTTGAGCTATTTGAGAAAAAGTAGAAAGCGCATAAAGATCGTTTTGGGCATTTATCGAACAGTTTTGATATAATGTAATATTTATCACGGCGAGTAGCAGGCGATTAAATTAAGATTGTTTGAGCAATTTTTTAATTATCATGAGATATCAATGTATTGCTAAAAGGAGAAAATGGTGACCTCAGCATTTAAGCCTTTTCTCTCTTATTTTATTTATTTATTTTTTTTTTAATTTTTTTTTTTTTGCTTTTCTTACGTCATCGAAAAAAAGGATCATTTTTGAAAAATGATTTGAATCGAAAATAGCATTAATAGTTTTTCTTTACATACATTAATTGGAAATAAACACTTTATTAGATCTACATAATGAGCTGATTAATTACACAAACGGGTGTAAGATTCAGGTCAATAAACACGCGGGTGTCAAAGATGTCATAAAACACATGTATATTCGCTCCCTTTACTCAGTACAGCAATTATTGGAAGCAGTTTTCAAAATTCTATTTCCCTTTTCTTAAACATATGATCTGGTGAAAACCAGGAAAAAAAAAAACGATCATGGTTTTCCCTTTTTAATTCAACAATCCGAATCTCCTCGCTATATTGCAAATAAATTCTCTCTTTATCAATATCAAATTGATCTTCTGTAGCTTCGGAATTGGAAACCTCTAAAACATGGTTGTTTTGGAAAGGATTAATTCATATCCAAACGGCGAAAATACTCTGGTCTCGTCTGAAATCAAAGGTGTTCCAGACAACAATTTCAAGATAATTATTGTTATTATTATTATTTTATTTTGTGAGTGTTGGAGGTAGAAAACTTTGTGGGAAATGCAAGACAAGCAATTTCTTCATTTCTCACGATGTTTTCCACAATCTGTTTTGAAGAGGGTGGGGTCATTGTGAGGGAATGGGTTAAAGCAGTATCGTTGAAAGAATGAAATCCTGATTAATTGTCTATTCAAATGAAAACGTCACCGAAAATCAAATACTAATTTTTAAGAAGTCATCAAATTCTTTTTTATGACCGGTTGACTAATCTGTTTTTCACACTAAGTAACGAACAATGGAATTGATTTCCTTGATTATGGAATAATAATTGATAATGTCTAATTGACTGATGTAAAATTGGTCAATGTCATACGATCAACTGGATTTTCGCCGACATCGTGTCATCTTACTAACCCATCACTGGACAGCGAAGGTTGAAAGAAATAAAAAAATGTCTGTCCCACAATGATATGCGTCATTTATTGACAATCGAGTGATCGGATATCATGGTTTTTGCTAATTAGTGAGGAAATCGTATCAAAATAGTGATGTGATGGTGAGCATGTTTATTTTTCCGATTTCCTTTTCAATATTTTCTGTGCTAGGTTGCATAAAAAACACATTCGTTCCTTCATTTTTCACAAAAAATATATATAATATAATTTCAACCATTTCGTGTTTGTCCACCATTTACTCTAGTACGATCACTTCATTACTAGATAATAATTGAAAACGGCGTTAACCCCCAATAAACCAAACTTATATCGCTGAAATTCAGTGTCATTTTCTACTTCGAAAATTACGTCACTAGTCACGTGACCGATCAAGTGCCCCGGTAATATGAATACAATATATTACCAAAGGGAAGTAATTTACAAGGGAAAGGAAGTAATTTACAAGGGAGATAATTTTTCGCACAAATTTTAATACGGAAAAATAAAATCTTGAATTATTTCTTTTTTCATTCATAATTTGAAAAATGTTTTAACTGAAATTATTCATTGGATGATGTTGTTTTGTAAAAAAGAAAATCAGACGCCTATAATATTACCCTTTAAGGAAAAACTTGAGGCAAGAGAAGACAATGCTGATAACCAGCATTTTCTATTGCGCCTTTTTGCCTACAACAATTGTTTGAGCTATGACTTGTAAATTAATTTCTCAGTTTATTGACAAACATTAATATTGTCATTGATATAGCAGAAGGTGCCTTGGGCCCTTGGTGTACAATTTTGATTTGATTTATTGGGGTTTAAGCTGTTTTCAACTGCTATGGTCATATCTTGGCAGCTGAATCACTTAACCATGGATTCCTGATATTTGTCTCACCAGTAACAGCACAATATCCAAATGAAGCCTCCAGCTGCTCTCTCACATAGATCATTCACACCCATTGGTGAGAGACAAATGACTTTTGTCAAATGTCAGAGTGGAAACTGGCCAAGCTGGGATTCAAACTCGCACCCCCCAGATTGACAGAGTCTGATATTACCGATTAAACTATCAGGGCTCGGCGGAATGGTTAACAAAATTAATATGTTGGACAAATGGACAGAGAAAGGATTCTTCATAAAAGGTACAAGTATAGCAAATCCTTCTATTATGCTGAATGATGCTGTCTTCAGAATCTTATTACTACAACATACAAAACGTAATTTTGGACGAGGGTAAGGTGAATATGTCATTTATATTCATGAACAATATGGGCCATATTGACTTACAATTCTGAGATCACAGAGACTGTGGGGTTCTAGAAATGTCATATTTCTGCTAATAAATGAAACTTGAAGAGATGTTGAGCCTAACAGTCTACTCCCCCACATAAGTTAACAAGAGGACCATGATGGTCCTATATCGCTCACCTGAACCAAAATGATATGAGCAACATTTTTGTTCAATTCAATAAATATTTATGACTTTAAGACTGAAAACGAACTTATGGTCAATAACGTTGTGAAAATCGAGCTCATCCAAGATCTTATGGTGCTCAACATTGTGTCCAAGATTTGTCTTGTTTGATAAATAATTGTAGATTCTGGAGTACAGTCAAAACTGTGTTAGCGGCCACCTGTGTATAGCAGCCAAACTGTCGTATGCAGCCAGTCCAGGTCCTCCCATGCAATATTACTCTTAAAAGTAACTGTGAATAGCACCACACTGTCTAATGTGGTCAGTGGCCACCTTTAATTGTCACAATCGCTCTTTACCTATACCCCCCTTAGTAGCCATGCACAACTAATTGGTGGCAGGTAATGTGTGAAATATTGATAATGCATCTGGCAATTAGCCTAATCATGTGCATAAACCATTAAAAGGTGTGATAAACAGTTAAATGTCATATAAATCTGTACCCTTTTTACTTTACAACCATTGCCTTTACTTTATGTGAATAGGCCCAGTCATGCAAGTAGTCTTTTCCATCCAGCCTTCAGAATATTCTATTTTGTGTTTAGCAGCCAACTGTTGTATGTGGCCAATTTTGGTGTGTCCCTTGGCTGGCTGCATACGACAGTTTCGACTGTACATAACTCTCAACTTTTTTTATCAGATCAGACTGAAAACCAAACTCATCCCAGAACTTATGATCCCCAACATTGTGTCCAAGTTTTGTCTTAATTGATCGATAATTGTAGATTCTAGAGTATAAACAAGGTCGAAAACAGCAATTTTATCAAATTCAAGGGCACATAACTCTAGACTTTGTGGTAGGATCAGGCTGAAATTCAAACTCACCCAAGATCTTATGATACCCAACATTGTGTCCAAGATTTGTCTTGATTGGTCAATAATTGTAGATTCTAGAGAGTAAACAAGTTTGAAAACAGCCGAAAACAGCCGAAAACAGCAATTTTGTCTAATTCAAGGGCACATAACTCTCGACTTTTAATCAGATGGGACTGAAAATCAAACTCATCCAAGATCTTATGGTCTCAAACATTGTGTCCAAGTTTTGTCATAATTGATAAATAATTGCAGATTCTAGAGTGTAAACTATGTCAAAAACAGCCGAAAATGGCAATTTTATCAAATTAACCCTTATCATGCTAAGCGCGACCACAGGTCGCGCTGCCCTACCCCATTCGCCACCGCTAAGCGCGACGCTAGGTCGCGCTAAAGGGGTTCCCCCAATATGAGCCTCGTATTCACGAACTGATCACGTTTTATGCAAGTTTTGAGCTATATTTAGTAGGACACTCTCAGTGAAGGTAAATTCTGTAAAAATATCAGCCAACCAAAAGCCTTAGACGTCATAATGATGCACTGAATATTCAAGAGTTAAATTGGGAAAACCCTAATCCAAAATGGCGGCGCACAGATGGCAAGCATGTTGATGAAGTTGTGCGTGAATTTTTGATGATAGTGACTTTTAAACGGAAAGTGACTATAGTAGTGATGGTTCGTATATTTAGAACAAAATATCGTAGATTTGGACTTTGTGTGTTAAATACCGATGGAATAATCGCCCCGATAGCGGAACGAACCAACTGTCACTTTTAGTGGGTCGGGCTTGATTGACAACGGATTTGTTATGATGCAATTTAAGTGGGTCAAAGTGAATCAACAGCACGAAATTCTCGATGATCCTACACGGTATGTAGTCTTCTTTCAAAAACATCGGGTTTATATTGCTAAAATGCCTCATATATTCAATTTGTAGTGTCGGAATAGGTGCACCCCATTTATACCCTGTGCACAGTGAATTAATTCAGTGGTACGGAGGTGTACTAGTCAAAATCAATTCAGCATGATAAGGGTTAAAGGGCACATAACTCTCATTTTTCTGGTTAGATCCGACTGAAAATCAAACTCATTTGAGATCTTATGGTCTCCAATATTGTGTCCAAAATTTGTCTTGATTGGGAAAAAATTGTAGATTGTAGAGTGTAAATAAGGTCGAAAACAGTCAAAAACATTAATTTTATCAAATTCAAGGGCACATAACTCTCGACTTTGTGGTAAGATCAGGCTGAAATTCAAAGTCATCCGAGATCTCATGGTCCCAAACATTGTGTCCAAGTTTTGTCTTGATTGATGAATAATTGTAGATTCTAGGGAGTAAACAAGGTCAAAAACAGCCGAAAATGGCAATTTTGTCAAATTCAAGGGAACATAACTCTCGTCTTTCTGGTCAGATCAGACTGAAAATCGAACTCATCTGAGATCTTATAGTCTGCAACATTATGTCCAAGATTTGTCTTGATTGATCAATAATTGTAGATGCTAGAGTGTAAACAATGTCAAAACTAGGTATTTTTGGCATTCAAGGGCAGATAACTCCTGACTTTCTGGTTCGATCTGACCCATAATTGAACTCATCCGAGATCTTATGGCCATACATGTTTTGACCAAGTTTGGTCAAGATTGGCTTATATTTGTAGATGCTAGAGTGTAAACACGAAATTGTGGACGGACGGACGGACAGACAGACGGACAGACGGACGACAGACAAAAAGTGATCACAATAGCTCACCTTGAGCACTTTGTGCTCAGGTGAGCTAACAATTATCATAACAATTGGTGGGAGACAATTTTGTCTGAAAGGATATTTGCTGTAGCTAGGGATCGAACCACCTAATGAGTGAGATTCTAATGCGCTACCCACTATGGCTGCTATGGCTGCAGCCAGTACTAATTCCATGAAATATGGTATACAGAACGGAATTTTGCAGGAAGGAAGCCTTAATCAGAGAAGACAGAATGATTGTGAAACTCTCATAAAGTTTACAAGATACAATTATCAGAGATGGTCATAAATTTCTGTAGCAATGATACCTTCTTATAGATTCACAGCTTCTGTAAATGTCACCACTTTATAGTGCTCCACTCTTTACTGAGAAAACTATCTGACAATTCCCATTACCATTCTTTCTCCTTTTCTCTCAATATTTTCTGTGTGTTGACGGCCATGAATTGCTGTAGCCATATGATGCCTTTTCATAGACTCACAGCTTCTTTGAATGTCACCTGGTTTGGAATACATGAATCCTTTCCCAAACATGACGAGGTTTTCATGTCTCTAATAAACAGACTTGGGAAAACATTGAGACAAAAGAAGAAAATGCTGATAATCAGCATTTTCTTCTTTAACCTCAATATTTTCTTGGCTATATTTTACGTAAATTCAACATTTATCAACATTTACATTGTCATCTGAAGCAGCTTTTCGATTGGACCTCCCTAACAATAGGTTAAAATGCTGATCATCAAATTGTTTTTCTTTTGTCTTGATGTTTTCCCAATCATTTTCTGGTAGCGCTGTCAAAACCAGGTCTTGTTTGGGGACGTGTTAACATGAAGGCGTGAGGATCATAGGAACCCCTAACTTTCGATAGTCTGATAGTCTATGAATACCTCCAGACTCCAAATCAAGTTTTCCACAGACAACAAAATAAACGAGATCATGCAATATTTATCAGGGTCATCTAAACAATGCAGTCATGATTAACTTTATTATTGGGCAGTTATTTCTTGTAATCAGGTTTATTTCCCTGAATGTCTGCATGCAATTCCCTATAGTAGGTTTGGTTTATTGGGGTTTTAAGCCGTTTTCAACTACTAAGGTCATATCGCGGCCACTGGAGCACCTAACCATGGATTCCTGTCGTTTCTCATACCAGTACTACCACAACACCCTTACCGAGCTTCCAGCTGCTCCCCACATAGGTTCACGATATCAAACCATTGATGGGTGATATTTTTGTCAACAAGGGTATTTGCCGCGTCCGGGTATCGAACCCAGGACCTATCGAATGAGAGGCAGATGCGCTACCAACTGCGCCATATAGCCGCCGCCCCTAATAGTAGGAATGCACCTTGCTTAATTTTTTACTCATTCCAAAACTGTGATCGCTTTTTGTCATTTAGGAAAGTGTTATGGAAAAAGAGGAATTCTCCCTGTTTTTATGCCCTTTTCATAATCGTTAATTTCTAAAACAAGATTACATTGATGTGATCCTACATTCAAATGTTCAAATTATACTTTTACTAATTACTAATACAGTATAGATCTACTGATTTCTTATGGATTTCTTTTTAAATATTGCGACTTAAAATTCACCAGTCGATGTTCAAATATTCATAACCCTACAATAGGCGTGAAAGAATTCAGCTATTTTGTTTCAATAAAAGAGATCGCTTGACCATTGTCATGACAACAAAATTGACCTTTACAGTTGAAGGGTCAGGATCCTGTCCACCTTTTGTTATTATAATTTTTGAAATATCACCTGTCCATATGAGGACAAAACCATCATAAATTTGTGTCCCTTTCAATTAAATTTTTCCCAAACAAGACTCATTTTGACTCCCCACAAGATAATGGCTTTGGAAAACATTCAGGAAAATGAAGAAATTGCTTGTGACAAGCAATTTCATCAGTTTTCACAATGTTTTCTTCAATTAAAGACCAAATCATGTAAAGTTTGATTTACTTGAAAATGTTGTCTGCATCATCTTTGAATTTGGTCAAACCTAAAATTTTGTCGTTTAGGAAAGGGTTAACTGGCATCCTGAATGAGCCTGTGTCCATTACCTCTTTCTAAAACAGTTCACAAAATTGGCCAATGTAGACGACAAAATGGAGATAAAGACAGGTTGTGTTAAATAAAACAGAAAATATTGAGGCAAAAGTAGTAAATGCTTGTCATCAACATTTTCTTACTCTGCCTCAATGTTTTCTCAAAATTTCTAATAATAATGTGTAGGGGATGTCAAGAGGTCTTGTTTGGGAAGGTGACTATAGCCATTTGAACTCATGTCCTTTGGCAAGGCATGCCAGTATATGATGCCAATACAAGGACTTAATGCAACCAGCAAGCCACTAAATAATTAGACTATTTCCAAAAGCTCCACAAAATCCAGGAAAAGCCAGGCTCATTCAGTATGATCTTTGATATTTAAGGATATTACATTGGAGCAAACTTTTAATGTCATAATTCCAAAATTTAATCATCAACAAAGGTACAACAAAGTTCTAAGCAAAATCATACAATGCTTTAATATTTATTGCACCATGAACAAAAGAAACATTACATTCTAAACAAATTTTCAACTGAAAATACAACTGGGACCATTTAAAATTGTATCTTGCAGCATTGAACTTGCTGATAAGCAGATACCGACATCCCCAAACCTAAAAGTACTGAATCTGTAATAAACATGTTTATTTTTTGTCTATTCTCCAAAATTAATGCTTCAAAGCTTTCTAGATTATTAACATCAAAACCAAACATGGTCGGATACCTTTTGAAGGCATTACATAAGCTGCAGTATTGACCTTGCAGATTGACAGTTAGATTTCCCTGACAATCCAGACCTAAAACTAGAACTGTCGCAGAGCGGACAAATACCCCCCACTAGCACCTTGTCACTGAAAAAGTGCTGTAGGTCAATCGGTTCTTGACTTAGAGCACGGAAACGGATTTTAAACAAAGTCCTATTGTGACCTTGACCTTTGACCTTGGTGACCCAAAAACAATAGGGCACCTCCTTGGTTCATGGGCAACAACTGTGTAAAGTTTCACGATCCTAGGTCAACCGGTTCTTGACTTAGAGCACGGAAACGGATTTTAAACAAAGTCCGATTGTGACCTTGACCTTTGACCTTGGTGACCCAAAAACAATAGGGCACCTCCTTGGGTCATCGGCAACAGCTGTGTAAAGTTTCATGATCCTAGGTCAACCGGTTCTTGACTTAGAGCACGGAAACGGATTTTAAACAAAGTCCGTTTGTGACCTTGACCTTTGACCTTGGTGACCCAAAAACAAAAGGGCACCTCCTTGGGTCATGGGCAACAGCTGTGTAAAGTTTCATGATCCTAGGTCAACCGGTTCTTGACTTAGAGCACGGAAACGGATTTTGAACAAAGTCCGATTGTGACCTTGACCTTTGACCTTGGTGACCCAAAAACAATAGGGCACCTCCTTGGGTCATGGGCAACAACTGTGTAAAGTTTCATGATCCTAGGTCAAACTGTTCTTGAGTTAGAGCACGGAAACGAAAAAGTCTACGGACGGACGACTGGACGGACGGATGGACGGATGGACGGACGGACTGACAGACAGACAGACATGGTGAAACCAATATACCCCCCCTCTACTTCGTAGGTGGGGGGTATAATTACAGTATCCGTCACTGTAATCAAGTTTATTTCTTCAATACCCTCAATGTTTTCAATGTTATTTGAACAAAAACCTTGTATATACAGCTGTAGATACAAGGTTTTTGTTGAAAAGTAGCAATACATCCTGCAGTATTGACCTTGCAGATTGACAGTTAGATTTCCCTGACATTCCAGACCTAAAATTACAGTATCTGTCACTGTGTAATCAAGTTTATTTCTTCTTTTCTCTCAATATTTTCATAGCATTCATCAAAACTAAATAATGCCTGGGACCATTTTTAACCCTTTCCCAAACATTTTAGACTGTGTTTTGGTGTTCTTATTTGGAATTTAGGCTTGGGTAAACATTGAGGCAAAAGACGAAAATGCTGATGTTAATCAGCATTTTCCTCTTTTGCCTCAATATTTTCTGAGCTGTATTGTACACTAATCCTTTATATCTTCATTGATATAAATTTTGATTACTGCAGCAGCTTTGAATATGAAATACAATATATTTTTGCTTTTTGGGAAAAAAATAAAGGCATTACATAAGCTGCATTATTGACCTTGCAGATTGACAGTTAGTTTTCCCTGACATTCCAGACCTAAAATTAATGTATCTGTTACTGAAATCAAGTTTATTTCTTCTTTTCTCTCAATATTTTCAAAGTTTTTTAATAATTTACATCAAAACCAAGCATTGTTTGGGGACCATTTGAAGCCACTATGTCGTTACTTTCAAACAAAAACCTTGTATCTACAGCTTTAAACAAGCTGTAGATACAAGGTTTTTGTTGCAAAGTAGCAATACATAAGCTGCATTATTCAGACCTTGCAGATTGACAGTTAGGTTTCCCTGACATTCCAGACCTAAAATTACAGTATCTGTCACTGAAATCAAGTTTATTTCTTCTTTTCTCTCAATATTTTCAAAGTTTTTTAATAATTTACATCAAAACCAAGCATTGTTTGGGGACCATTTGAAGCCACTATGTCGTTACTTTCAAACAAAAACCTTGTATCTACAGCTTTAAACAAGCTGTAGATACAAGGTTTTTGTTGCAAAGTAGCAATACATAAGCTGCATTATTCAGACCTTGCAGATTGACAGTTAGGTTTCCCTGACATTCCAGACCTAAAATTACAGTACCCGTCACTGTAATCAAGTTTGCATAAACTACTTTGATTTTCTTGATTAGATGTTCTCTCAAACTCTAGATTAGATGTTCCCTTAAAGTCTGGGACTACTTATTACCAGGAGTTGCACAATTGTTCCAAAACCAGGTATCCAAAGACCTTAAATTTTCTGTTTAATTGCTAGGCTGTGAGGCTGCACAGAAAATCTGCAAACTTTGTGGTAACAGAAATAAGGCATGCTTTTGTATTGAAACATTGCAATGTCACAGCAGATTTAAGAACTTATAATTTAATATTAGTTGATTTCATTCAAATCCGAGCGTTTTGATTGGCTAAAAATTTTTTTTCATAACTCCATGAGAAAAAAAATCACTTCGCCGGAACTGCTTTCGGTGTCAACAATATGGATAAATGGGTGTGCCCTGTACAAATCGGCATATTACGTTCATTTTGAGTAATAAATTGCAAGTTTTATCATTAAATCTTACTCTTAAATAGATTTTCTAGTTGAAACAAACTCACTTTCAAAGACTTATTGCTTAAAACGCACTTGAGAGGATGGAAAATAACGTTACGACGACTGAATTCGCTGTAAACAACGTTGCAGGAACGCGCGCTTTTTATGACGTCATTTAAAGTTTTCGTAACGGAAAGGCACGTGCGTAACATCGAAATACCTTGGCAGCAGCCAGATATCGCACATCTGTCCGCTTCTTTGAACATAGTCCGGACGATATCTCATTTTTCTAGTCGCAAATATTACTATTTACGGTAATAAAATGTATCATTGAATTATAAGGAATGAATGCAATTTTATTTTTTTCATGCAGGTATGAAAAATAAAATCTAATCACACTTTTGTATGAACCCCTTCGCGGATTCATACAGTGTGATTAGATTTTATTTTTCATATACTCCGTAAATATTGACCTGAGCCTGTTGAATATGAAATGAGTAATTGTAATATGAAATTATCACTCTCCAACAAATGTTGACACGATAAGCATGTGCAGAATACAAAGTCATAATGCATATGGAAACTATCGACTCTGTTCAACAGTGATGATTGCTGGCGAGTATCGATTATTCCGTGTCAAAATTACTCATTTCATATTCACCGGGTTCAGGTCAATATTTACGGGAGTATACCTGCATGAAAAAAATAAAATTGCATTCATTCCTTAATTAAAAAATACCACTTTGAGCAATCAATTCCAATAAGGCATTTTTAGTGAGGCTGGGCCAAGTCTTAGTCCAAGTTTTTGCCATTTTGGGAAAGTATCAAGTGAAACTCTAAACCAAATATTAAGAAACCACAAAAATTTAAAAGTCTTAGCTCCCCTGATGTCTCTAGCATGCCATGATATTCCAAAGAAATCAAAAAAATGTTCAATTCTTTTCTCCACTGATGTTTCTAGCATGTCAGTGAATCTCCAGGGTTCAGCTGCACCCAGATTATAACCACAGAAAATTTCAAAGGAAATAAATCTGAAGTTGGGTTCCTGCATGCTGATGAATAATTGATTTACTTTGATTATTGTTTCTAATATGATTTTCTGTAATCATACCCAAGGGATTCTGTAAGATAAATTTAGCCTATTACCAAATAGCAAAATTTTAGATTTGTCAAAATTCAAAGAATTTCAAGTGAATGAAATTTTCAATTATTGGTCTTTCTGTGTAAAAACATTGTCATTTTCCGTAATATTTTCCTGAAAAGCGCCTTTGTCTTGCAGGGCGTCAGAAGACATCACTGTAATGGTATTGGGTAAATAAATAATAACTTTAAGGACATAATCCAGAAAAAGAAGTCTGTTCGGCATGAACTAATTGGATTGAGATTAGTTTATATTTCATTATTTTGCAATCTGATCAGGATCCATAAAAGTGTTGCCCTCAATGAGCTGCTACAAGTAATATAGAAGCTGTAAGATAACAACATGGATATTGATCAGACTTCCTGTATGCACAGGCTGATCAGGATCTATGTTGTTCTAAATACCATAAGGACCCCCTTTCCAGATCCTGACCCCTAATATTTAACCAAATGATTTTGACAAGCTTCATAGAAACGGCTTTGGAAAATATTGAGACAGAAGAAGAAATTGCCAGCACATTATCCTTTCCCCTGTTAATTTGAGCATACATAAGAATAGGATTTCAGTTTATACATGTTGCCTTTTTTCCGATGGAAACATAGATCATAAATTATGTTTGCAATGAAAGGCACTAACAAAATGATGTCTAAATTAAGCAAAGTGGAGATAGCAATCTTGTCTTGCAATGAATATTAATTTCCTAATATTTTCCCTCAATTTAAAAACTTGACTTTCAGTGCCAACAGTCCTTTGATTTCTAAGCTGAATTCCAAAATTTGGATTTAATTTCACATGACATGGACTAACAGTATTTTTTACTCTGTTTAGACTTTGAGACTAGAATACCAATGTAAAATCAGATGGTTTTGAATGAAAATGGAGCCTTTTCGTTTCCTGTTAATGAATATATTTGAAATTCAAATGGGCTGAATCCAAGCTCCAGTTTTTGGCCATTAGCCATAGACTCAGAATTAACCTTTACATTACACTATCTTGTCAAAGATCCAAACAACAAACCTTTGGGTGAACCTTTCCAAAACAATGCATGTTGTTTATGAAATAAACTGAAAAGGATAGTGAGAAAAGAAAAATGCTCAGATAATCAGCAGTTTGCTCTTTTCTTACAATGCTTTCCATGCTACAATATTGAAAATTTGCACAATTTGTTACATTGATATGTTTTCTGCAATTCCCCATTGAATTTGGACTATTGCTTAAGTCCATAAATTTGTTGTTTGGGAAAGGGTTATTCAAGAACAAAGAACATTCTAAGAAGCCTTGCACCTGATAGCTCAACTGGATAGCTTTATTGAAATTTTGAAGGGAGCTAAAAATGTTTAATTATAAAAAAGTTACAAACTAATGTTAAAGAAGTCTACCCGTAATGCGATTCGCATGATGTCGGAATTTTTCGAGCGCGATCAAAAACATTCAGCGGTGGAACTCTCCACCGCCCAGTGTTTACGACCATGCCCGAATAAGTTCAGATATGTAAAGGTGACGCTCGAAAAAACACTGTTTTATGAACCTACAAATGGCAACATAACAGGTATTCTAATAAAATTTCAGTCATCCCATAGCAGCTGCTGTATCAGTTCATGTCTTCCTGTCATTTCTGACATTTCCCCAAACACTGAAACACATAATCCCAGAGCAGTGAAAGTTGCCAATGTGAATACTGTAAACTTCCACTCTGCCATGTGGATCTATCATAAGATGGGAAGTAATTTGAGTTCATTATTTTTTCCAGCAGGAGTGAAGTACCTTTGTAAATTTATATATCAGCATATATTCTCAAGGCCTCGGAGCCAGGCTATTCAACTACATAAGGCCAGACTTTGGAGCTGCTGGTAACATGCAGCCCTAAGGCCAGACTTTGGAGCTGTGCTGGTAACAATGCAGCCTTAAGATGCAATCAAATAACCTTGTTTTTTCAGGTGATTTTTCACAATTTCTCCCAGTTACTCCTCAATAAACGTCTTTGCCTGAAGCTCTAGAGATGACCTTTAAAACAATTAGAGATTTTTTCTGGAGAAGACCTGCATTTGGCAGTTCTAGGAAAGATTGAGTGCAATGTTCTCAAGACTGCCGTGAAAGCACAAAGTACAAGAATTGTTACCATTTCTCACACAGAAAATTTCCAGTCTGAAAGATGAATGTGACAACTAAATTCATTTATGATGATAAAGAATAAATTTGTGAATAATATAGCACAGAGAACAATGGGGCAAAAGATGGTTTGGTTTATTGGGGTTTTACGCCGTTTTCAACTACTAAGGTCATATCGCACGGCTGGAGCACCTAACCATGGATTCCTGTCGTTTCTCATACCAGTACTACCACAACACCCTTACCAAGCCTCCAGCTGCTCCCCCCACAGAGGTTCACAATATCAAACCAGAGGGGTGACATATTTGTCAGTAAGGGTATTTGCCGCGGCCGAACACGGGACCTCTCGAATGAGAGGCAAAAGAAGAAGAAGAAGAAGCTGATTATCAGCATTTTCTCCCAGCTGCCTCAATGCTTTCAAAGCTTTTTTCTTTTCCTCAATATCATATTTTCCATTTTCATTTTGTTGTCTCCAAAACCTTTGAAGTTGGATATGCCCATATTTGTAGTTTACAAGATCACTGGTGGTGAACTAAAACAATTTTCGCTACAACAAGGTATAGATATTTTGCGTTTAAATGTGAGTTTATAGATTTTTTTCTAATGACAATGAACTTGTTCTAAAAACAGACTGGGTTTACCGTTTTGTATTGACAAACTGTCGGTGTTGTTATAAAATCTTGTAACTACGGCTTTGATAAAGCTGTAGTTACAACATTTTATAACAACACCAACGGAACACATTGTTCGCGAAAAAACATCCCTCGCTTTGGCCGAGTTCCACACCAGTGAAGATGGGGTAGTATTTTTAAACCAACGATTATGCACCATAAACAACCAATTTTTCAATTTTGATTAAAAAGTATTCTGCTTTATACCGAGGCCATTTTACCAAAACTCTTAACATTTGAGAAAGACCATGCAAATGAAAATTATAATTTCATAAGTAACAGCAATAATATTTCTCTTGACAATTTCCCAAATGACAAAATTTTAGACTGTTCAAATTTGTAAAGAGATGCCAACTACAAAATAATTTGTGTCAAACAAAAGTCAACAAATGTTAGAAAAGAAAATATTGAGGGAAAGAGAATAATTGCTGATGATCAGCAATATTTTCTTTTCTTTCATTAATTCCAAATTATCATTTATTTCAAACATTTAGGTCTTGTTCAGGAACCATTGCAAATACCTTAAAACATGAAATAAAAGCTTACGTTCAATCCCCTGGATGGATGGATATCTTCTCCTTGACCTTCGTAAAGACGTCCGTGCAAACTGGTGTGTCCGATGTATGGTATCTCCTAATTGAGAAGTCACAGAAGCCACAGAAGCCATGTTTGTAGAATCAAGTACAACTCGGCTTCATTAATGTAACAGTTTGAACATTATTCCTTGTACAATTGGAGTAGCTGTCACAGTGAAATCAAGAGGACCCTAACAGAGTCACAGATAGAGGGAACTAAATAAGGGAAGAAAATCTGATTTTGTTATTGAAAATCAAAACAATATGTTGTGGATACTAATTCAATGTGGAGACAATTCAAATGAGTACCCACAACATTGGGTTTGATGAAAAGTAAATTTCATTTTGTACTTTGAAAAGCCATTATAACCTCTTGTCTGCAATTCTCCCTAAAGACTTCCCCGGTGTCACCAATATTTGATCAAGGTGACAAAACACACTTTTCTGCGATCAATCTTGATTTTCTCGTTCCGTAAGGAAAACCATCCGTTGTCAAATGTCACAGCACAGAATACCAATAACGGAGTTTCACTTGCAACTCGCTGCTGACTGCAGAAACATTATAGGGCTGGATGACTTTGGAAGGTGTTAATAGTGCTTATTTCTCAGACGAAATCTTGAAATCATTGTCCGCGTAAATAATTTACATATTACAGCCTAAGCAGAGCATTTGCATCTAGATAGAGCTAGAAAAGTCAACATTTCAATGACAACTATAGAGGGAGTTCATTTTAAGGCATGAAATCTAAATCACAAGTATGTTATTAAAGTAAACATTTTCAGCAAATGCCAAAACAATTCAGTAAGCTTGTAATGTAATAAATAAAGCTTGTTAACACAGAAAAACCATGAAAATTTATGACCTGACGTAAAGCCCTATTCTATAATTTCTAATTTTAGTTGGGAACATACCGGTATGACACAAACCATAACCACTAAATTACAAAAGACCAAACTACAGAATATTTTGATGCAGTCAATATATTATGGCGCATATTAACAAAATTTACCAAGTTGTAAGCAGCACAATATCAAACCACATGCTACTGTAATTTTGCATGTGATGGTGTGAATCTTGCAGGTCATTTGACATTTGGGAAAGGATGAACTTAACTGAACTTGAGTTTTTAAAAGAAAACACAAAATGAAATCGCAATAAACATGTCCACAGTAAACACACAAAGTAATATCCGAAAACAGAATATTATACTCCTAGCTGAATGAAAGGCGTTTAAATAACTTTAAAGTCACTATCACACTGTATGATTGTAATAAAGACCGAGAAAATGGCCCCTTTAGACAGGCTTCACTTCATTTCATGTCATATCGTATTTGTAGTTTTGAAATTAACACCTTTTTAACTCAAATAACCTTTCTTACGATATAAAAGGCACTGCATTAATAATGTTCATTCCAACAAATAAAAGATTAACACATATTCAAGTATTAACCCTTTCCCAAACAAGACCTGGTTTTGACATCCCTAATATAAAAGGCTAGGGAAAACATTGAAACAAAAGAAGAAACTGCTGATAACCAGCAGTTTCTCCTTTTGTCTCAATATTTTCTGTACCATATTTTCCACAAATTCTATCTTTAGTAACTTCCATTTTGTCATTTGTGACAGTTTTTGAAGTGGATCGCCCTAAATATTGTCGTTTGGGAAAGGGTTAAACATAAAGATTTTGAAAGCATCAAGGAAAGAGAAGTCATAAGTCAATTCACTTTCCACAATGTTTCTCCAATATAATGAATAGATCTTTTGATACAATTTTTATTCATAAATTCATGATATAGATCTATCCCATAATTTAAACACTTTCTGATTTTATCTTCTACAATATTTACCCCAAAATTCATTTTCTGTAACTATGTGTTAATTAACCCTTTCTCATACACAACCTTACTTTAATGTCCATGATAGAAAATGCAAAACAGGAAGATGCTGATAACCAGCAATTTCCTCCTTAATGTCCAAAAGTCTTTTCACATGAATGTAGAAAAATCCTGTCATACCTTGCACCCTCTGCCAAATATTTAAAATTGACCAGTGTATAATCTTGTTGTTTGGGAGAGAGTTATCTAGAGATCTAAATTTCTTCCCTGATTAATCCAAAGCAACTGTTCAGATGGATAACTTCTGTCTGAAAAACTCATGGATTAAAACTATAACACAAACATTCAGAACAATCCAATAATCTACAATGGAGGATTAACACTTTCATAAACAAACACAGCTTTTGAAATTTCTAATCAAAATGCTTTGGAAAGCATTGAGAGAAAAGAAGAAAATGCTGAGAACCAGCATTTTCTCCTTTTCTTTCAATGCTTTCAATGCTATTATAATTCAACAAAGTCCATACATTAAATATTGAAATGTTTATTGTGTTGTCTGCAAATCCATTCAATCTGGAACAGTCTATAAATTGACAAAAAGTCTTGTTTGGAAAAGGGTTAACTTTAATCAAACAAGTCTTCCTACTCCAATTTTTTTGTCTTGATCCCTTGAAATTTTCCCACAATCTGTTCATGCCGAGATAAACGCCCTTTATCATTGACCACAAATTCATAAACCAATCAAAATTCAAAGCGATTGCAGATGACAAAATTTATTTTTTAAAGAAGAATATAACACCACCAAACATGGCTTATAAAAGGAAAGAAAACAGAGATAGGCTAAGAAAAAATGCTTTGCGCTTTCTTGTTTTAAAGGGACATTTCATTCCAATTTCAATTTTTTAAAGTATGTCTAGATGCAAAGATTGGTTATTATAATGAGTATAAATACTATTAGTTTTTTTTTTGAGTATAAATACTATTAGTTTTTTTTGAGTATAAATACTATTAGTTTTTTTAAGTTGTTGCCAATAAGCGAGAAAGACGCATTTAAATTTGATACATAATCAATAAATTGCATATAAATCCGAACTGTCGTCCACAACAATTTGTTCAATTTTAACTCAAAAATATAAATTTCTCGTAAACGGCGCAATATTTTGGCTTGAAATTTTCAGAATTTTCATAAGGAAATACGCTCTTTCAGATAAAAATAAAAGTAAAATTTATGACAAAAAATTCTGAAATGTCACTTTAAATGTTCTTGAGATTTTTTCCCATCTTAGACAAGTCAAAATCTCATTGTTTTGTTCATAAGGATCATAAAATCTGAATGTTTTTTCCAGATCTTAAAAATCTTGTTTCTTCTTGAAACAACTTAACCCTTTCCCAAATAAGACCTGGTTTTGACGTCCCTAATAGATATGGCTTTGGAAAACATTGAGACAAAAGAAGAAACTGCTGATAACCAGCAGTTTCTCCTTTTGTCTCAATATTTTCTGCACTAAAATATACGCAAATCCTGTGTTTATCCACAACCATTTTGTCGTCTGCTGCAGCTTTGAATTTGGACCATCCTAAAATGTTGTCGTTTGGGAAAGGGTTAAGCCACGGTTTTTAATAGTAAAACACTTGCTCAGTGCACACAGCTGCTCAATTTTTTATCTCTTGAGTGATTAACATCTTTCCAGATAAACATGCTTTCAAAAACAGCTAAAGTTTGAACTTTTCCAAATTGAAAGCTGCTGCAGACGACAAATTTGATGTTGATATTACAACAACATTTATCAGATAAGAGACTAGGCTCCCCAACTAGCACCTTCACGGTGCTCTGTGTTATCAGTCCCACATATCTCAGTCAGTTTCAATTAAATAGAGCCTAGTCCAGGGACTATTACCCTCCGAGCAGAGGTCATGATTCCCTATCATTTGACCCCTGCCGTCTTTACTTCATTCTCCGTCTATGTGTTGGTCATATCTATTCATAGCACAAAATTTGAATCTCGGGGGAAAACCCCAAAACGTTTGGATTTCGTACACGCAGTCATGAGTGTAAATCGTCTAATGCACAACTCAACACTATATCAGTGTAATCGAAAAATACTCTGCTTTTATTCATTGCATGAATCTTCCTGTAATTAAATCACGACTTGGAAATTTGACGATCAATCGCAAAAAGTGTTGTGAAAACATTGATGAGAAATAATAATCTGTAATACTCGCCACTATAAATAATTGTACATTATGTTCACCATCATTACGTTATTTCTATTTTTGGCAAGTGACGGTAATTTTAAATTTCAACCAATCAAAAAGTGTATCAGCTTTCTCTGATGTTGTTCAGTTTAAAGCAAGCGATTGGATAACGAAATCTCTTGGAGGGTGCGATATTAGACGAGATCGCTTATAAAAACAACAGAGTGAAATCGTTTAGTACATGTATACTATAAACGTTTGAGCGGCGTGAAAGAGAGTAAGGGACTATTAAAGGGACATTTCATTCTAATTTCATTTTTTTAAAGTATGTCTTGATGCCAGGATTGGTTATTCTTAATGAGTATAAAAACTATTCGTTTTTTTTTTAAGTTGTTGCCAATAAGCGAGAAACACGCATTTAAATTTTAGACATAATCGATAAATTGCATATAAATTCGAACTGTTGTCCACAACAATTTGTTCAATTTTAACACAAACATATAAATTTCTCGTAAACGGCGCAATATTTTGGCTTGAAATTTTCAGAAGTTTCATAAGGAAATATGCTCTCTCAGTTAAAAATAAAAGTAAAATCTATGACAAAAAATTCTGAAATGTCACTTTAAATGTAAAATGTAAGTATCACAGAAAATGTTGAAGCCAAAGAATAAATTGATGATTACCAGCCACCTCTTTAGCCTCGCAATGTTTTCAGAAGCTTGTGTGAATTAAAGATGTCAGTTCTAACCAGGTCTTGCTTGGGAAAGGGTTAACTCTTGCATCTACTTATTTAAATCAAACATTAACAGACTTAGCTAAAATTAAAACAGTTCCCAAGAAATCTAATCAATTTATCAAAAAGATGCAATTATAAAAGATTTTTATCAAAGAAGGTAATAGAAGAGCTATTTTGTCAGATCTTTTACTGAGTCTGATCGAGGATTTCTGTGAAAGGGGTTCGAAAATACAAATAGGGGGTGTGTTTTCCAAGAAATACATAATTTTGAATTTCTGCATGAAAATCAGGCTATAGATTGGGGGGGGGGTGTCTTTGAACCCCCGAAACCTTCTGTATCGATCTACCACTGATTTTAGTCACTCTTTCATAGGCTTTCTAACATAAGCTATATCTTTTAAAATTGCATCTTTTTGAAAAATTGATTAAATTTCTTGGCTGATGTGTGCTGAAGCCACTGCCATTTCATCGCTTTTCACTGAAACATCTTCTTTTTTCACCAACTGGAATAGCAGTTCAAAGCAAGACTACATTCAAAGCAAAGCTAAGCCAGACAGTTACCATGTTCAACCATGTCTTCAGCAATATTTGATTCAGACCTATCTAAAGTTTAGTTGTCACCAAAAGCCAGGTAAGCCATATTTTTGTTCAATTGGCAATAAATAAAACTCAAAATGATCTTGAGTATAGCTACAACTATTGTGTTTTTAAGTACTAGTATCACCGACTCACAAATATTTGCTTTAATAAACCAAATAAAATGGTACTTGAACATGATATAGAGGAAAATAATTGACCCGGCAGAGTGACCTTTACTGTACTCAAAAGTGGGAAAGTTTATTTCCAGTTCAGATGGGAATACTAGTAGGTCCTTCGTTAATTAACGTAAAAGCGTGCACTGTATCCGTTAGATCTATACAATATTGTAGCGCCATGTGAAAATAAGACTTTATCTAAATTAGTCAAATAAAAATTTAAGCTACTGTGGTCTATTTGGATTGAAATTTTCAGTAAAGCTAATTATTGAAATAGGCGTAATTTTTAAAAACAAAATGAAAATATTTAAATACAGTTCACATCCTGGTCATACCGCACAGATGACACAGGCTGACCAGGATCGGCATTTTTGGATAATTATTCAGTTATTATATACAAATTACCATTTTAAGATGAAGCGACAAATGAACGTATGCACGTGCAAATACTGTTAAGTCGTTGAATAATATGATCATTAGCTGTAAATAGCGAAACATGCGAAGTGTTCAGCAAATCACGAGGGGTTCCAGCATACCTATCACCCCTGGACGATAAGTCTGTTGACCTTTCCGCTTGGTCTGCTCTGCCGGGTCAATTCTCGCCGTCAATAATAGGTTTAACTATTGAATTTGAAATCCTATAAAAACTTGAAAATACTCTAGGGATAAAAATTGTCTTATCCAAGTTATTTTGTGTCATCTCGCCTTAGTATTTCAATCAATTATAACTGCACTAAAAGAATTCTAGACTAAACAAAAGATAAAACTGTTAAAAAGTATTTCTAGTAGAACAATTTTAAGAAATCTGAAAAACTGTCACCAAAGGATCTTTCTTGTGAAATCTGGTTGAAATCCGTTCTGTTGTTTTTTAACACTTAGACTTTCAAAGAAAATTTTATGGACAGACGCATGCACACACCAACACACAATTACTCTCCAACGCCGAGGCATATTGATTAACCATCAAATATGACCTCTGCCGTTTTTGGTATACCAACAGCCTATTTGGTCGTCATAATCTAATTATAGCACATCATTTGAATTATCGAATCAAAATCAATCAGTTTTATCTTGCATGATCATTACGTATACATTACGTCGCTTCTATTTTTAGCTGAAGCCGGTAACATTTGAATTATCGAATCCAACTCATTCAGTTTTATCTTGTTTGATTACATATACATTACGTCGCTTCTATTTTTGGCTGAAGCCGGTAATTTGAAGCGTCAGCCAATGAAAACTTGTATCAAAAATTTCAATTGTTTATCAGTTTATTGTCAACGATTGGATACCGAAATCCCGCCAAGGCCCCGAGATTAGACATGAAATGACCCCGCGAGAACAGAGCTCATTCTATCGAAATGGAATGAAGAGATAATGTGCTCTGTTCTTAAGAGAGTAACACACAATGGACACAATGCCATAACAATAAGCCCACTGCGGCCTGAAAAGCACCAGCATTTCTTTTATAACCCAAATGCTTAAATTCTTTACTATATATATCTCAATTATTGTTTCACAAGATGATTTGCCTGAGACAGTTATCACTGGTGGTAACTCGGCCAAAGCGTAGGACGTTTTTTCACGATCATAGTATTCCGTCGGTGTTGTTATAAAATTTTGTAACTACGGCTTCGATTAAGCCGTAGTTACAAGATTTTATAACACCACAGACGGTTTGTCAATAAATATCGGTAAACCTGGCCCTGGTTTCTCGAAAAAACTTAGGTATGTTCTCATGCTCAAATCTGAGTATCGTGCTCAAATCGCACGAAATCCACGTGAACTTCAATTGAATACCAGTCAACGTTGATTGGTATTGAATAGAAGTTGTGCATGAACTCATGAGAATATACTTAAGTTTTTTCGAGAAACCGGGGCCTGGTGTATTTTCAGAACAAATTCATTGTTATAAGAAAAACTATCCAATGATGATCAGATCTTTAAACTCATATTTAAACGCAAAATATCTGTACCTTGTTGTAGCAAAAAACGTCCCTCGCTTTGGCCGAGTTCACCACCAGTGGTTATTAATCAACTGATGGAAACTGTATTTCAATCATAGGATAGCAGCCGGAGCATCTAACCACTGATTCCGGCCGTTTCGTTCACCAGTACTTCTACTGATCAACATCCCCACTTAGGTTTACAATTTTGAATATGATGTAGCCCAGTTGTTATTCTAAGATGGGGTATGGCATTTTGGACTCAACATTTTATGACCTTTAGACTTGGAATTTCTCAAGGGAGTGACTTTGTCTTTCTTTTGTATTTTTTTCTAATTTAAATTGACATTTTTGATCCACCGTCTGACCCCCCCCCCCCCCCCCTTGAAATTTGGCGAAATAATGGTTTAAGATCGGATGGTCGTTATGATCTCACCGAATGACTAGCGTTTGCACTCCGGTGAAGGTGCGTTTATTTACCGATCTGGCCGAAAAGGTAAACGAACCGCTAACGAAACACACATATCCTTACAACATTCCGAATATGTCGTTACTCAAACCGTAGGGGTTAGTTGATGTTTGGGAACGAATTGGGGTATATTTCGGAGAAACATCGTTGGCTGTTCGACACATTCCCTACAAGTTCGTTACATGTTCGGTGTATGGTCGGTACACAATCGTTGAAAACCAAAGTTCACCAAATAAAATGACAACGAACACCGCGAATTTCGCACTTGACATTCGGTACGAATTCGCTACGAATGTTCGGTTAGGTGGGACAGGCCTATTAACACTGTCATTTGAATAAGAATTCGGGCAGACTCCATCTATGCCAATTTGCACTGGCTCAGAGGTGGATTTGAATCAATGGTAACATAATGGATTTGTAACATAAGGGTTTCAAGTTCGATCCAGTCTTTCTGATGAGACCATAAGCCGAAGCCCCATCTGCATAATGACCATAGCTGTTGAGAGGGACATTAACCCATTAACACATAATGACTTTGACTCCCTACAATATAATAAATTATTGTCTTGGGAAAACATTGTAGAAAATGAAGAAACTGCTTGTGACAAGCAATTTCTTCATTTCCCACAATGTTTTCTACCCCCCAAAAGGCAAAAGAATTTCAGATATCATACACATGAAATTGTCGTCTGGAACTTCTGTGAATTCGGACCAGTCCAAAATTTTTCGTTTGGTAATATGTTAAACTCCATTCAATCAAATCAACAGGCGCATATATATGCAAGCACACAGTAAAAATTCTTCATAATTGTAATCTCAGAAATTTTCAGAAAGTGTATGTAGGCCAACTAACTGAACACGCCAGTATATTTCAGAGAAAATACGACTTGTCGTTTATCTTGTTGTGCCTCCAGGGACAAATTAGTGACAAAATGTATAGGACATCATTAGTAAGCAAGTTAACCATTTCCCAAATGGCATAAATCTGTTAAACCCATTACAACACAGTGACGCCTACTGACGCTCTATAACACAATGGCTTTGGAAAACATTGTGGAAAATGAAGAAATTGCTTGTGACAAGCAATTTCTTCATTTCCCACAATGTTTTCTATTCAAAAAGACCAACAAACTTTAGATTTCATTCACTTGAAATTGTTGTCTGCAACATCTTTGAATTTGGACCAGTCTAAAATTGTGTTGTTTGGTAATGGGTTAAATGTGAACTGAATATTTCATTATTTGAAAACTGCTTCCTATGATATAACTTATATGCTGATTAAAGAGGAACTTCCTTGAATTATAGCAATGAATATAATAGGGCTAAAGGAGAAATACTGGTTATTGGCATTTTCTTCTTTTGTCTCAATGTTTTGCCTCAATGTTTTCCCTAGCAATTTATAACAAAATCTTGTCTGGGAAAGGTTTAACCCTTTCCCAAACAAGACCTGGTTTTGACATCTCTGATAGAAATAGCTTGGGAAAACATTGAGACAAAAGAAGAAACTGCTGATAACCAGCAGTTTCTCCTTTTGTCTCAATATTTTCTATGCCATATTTTACACAAATTCTATCTTTAATAACTTCTATTTTGTCATTTGTGGCACTTTTTGAAGTGGATCACCCTAAAAATTTTCCGTTTGGGAAAGGTTTAAGTCCTTCTTCAACATATATGTCAGACCCATCATGCTAAAAGGGACCATCTGGGAAATCCATAAACCAAAATTTGGTAAACATATCAGACATCACATTATGTAAAATGAACATAATAATAACATAATATTAAACTATGTAAGAATTCGGGAAACACAATCTAGATCCAGAAAATTGTTTAAGATTTTGGAAAATTCCAATTTGGGAGCTGCTGCCGACAATAAAATATAATATGTCTATTATGACAGGATATTCGTTTAACATAAAGCACAGAAAATGATCATCATTTTCTTCTTTTGTCTCAATGTTTTTTGACTCTATCTCAATCAGAGATGTTGAAATCTTGTCTTTGGAAAAGCATTAAGCAGACTGATTTTTGTCCTCATTTAAAGTTGAAGGATGAAGTTTGTTTTTAAATATTTAATTTTTCTTTGTGGAATAATGAGATTAAAGAAAACTCAATTAACTTTGAGCTAGAAGACTAGTGGCGTCTAATTACTGAAATTATAATCTTGTTAGAGAAAAGAGAAAGAAAAACATTTTAGCCAGAATCTGGAAAAAGGTACCTTATAGCCTTTGAGACAATCGTGATTCATGATCAGCCTGTACATGTGGCTAAAACAAGGTGTATAATCATGTGACATAGAATTTCTGATAATCTTCGATAACTTAGTCAATACTTGACCAATTTGAATTCGGTTTGAAGCAGAGAAGGTGGAAAATGTCAAGAATAATCTGGACGTGAAAGATTTTTTAAAAAAATCAACTGATAAAAAAGTTATTGAAGATAAACCAAAATTTTGGTTCTTCAATAACTTTTTTATCAGTTGATTTTTCACAAATCCAACACTTTCATCTAATGTGTGACGTCTGTCCGCATTCTCTGCTTCAAACCAAATTCAAATTGGCCCCGTATTAACAAAATTATTGAAGATTTTCTGAAATTGTTGCATCACGTTATTATCCACCGTGTAAAAGCAGTCTGACCGGGATCCATTCTACTGTCCCACAGCTGCTACAGTTCACAAAGAAGCTATTGGAGACCAACATGGTTCAAGATCAGACTGTGTGTATACGCAGGCTGATCTTGAACCATGTTGGACTCAAAAGCCATAAAGGACCTCTTTCCAGATCCTGGCTTATTTGAAACAAAATTTTAGACTTGTCAAAATTCAATGGTGCTGAAGACGACAAGCTGATATAGTGAACGACATTTTTCAATTTTTCCTCATTTTCGGCAGAAAACATTGTGGAAAGTGAAGAAACTGCTTGTCACACAGCAAAAAGTTGACCAAGGGAAATAATTACTATTTAGAATATAAAACTTTGCATTAAATTGCCTCCCTTTTTTGCAAAGCTATCACAGGTTGGAAAGATATAATCACCAGAGGCGGGTCCCGAGGAGTTTCCTGGGTCAAACAAATCTGCCTCTGTAGCCTGATTATTTCATTTTCATACAGAATTTAAATTCAGTTAAAATTGCATAATACTTAACAGACCCCCCCCCCCCCCCCCCATTGGTATGTTCAAACCCTCTTCAGAGAAATACTGGATCTGCCACAGATTACAGACACAGTGGGTAACCCAAGTGACTTTTGGAAAGCGTCCACACAGAAAAATCGCCCGCTTCAGGGTATGTTTTGTTTAATTTCTCAGCTTATACTGTATTAATTTTGATAAGATAAAGTGCACAGAACGTGCCCTTGAGAGGGCTATTCCCGGCTCTTACTCACTCTGCTACAAATCCAGTGGTTTCATCAAACATTTGAGCCAAAATGTTTTTAAGTGCAAAACAAAAGTGGGAAGCGTTCACATGCACCGAAAAAAAACTTTCGCTTGAATGTTTGAAGAAACCACAGGATTCAAAGCAGAGTGAGTTACAAATGGGAATGGCCCTCTCAAATATGTGTACGGTGCACATTATCTCATCAAAATCCGTAGCGTATAAGCTGAGAAATTAAACAGAATATACCTTGAAGCGGACGATTTTTTCGATGTGAACGCTTCTCAAAAGTCACATGGGTTACCCACCGTGACAGAGTTGTTTCGAAACATTTAAAATTCATGATTAAATTTCAGCCCTTTTCCAGACACTACTGCTTTTGATAACCATCCTGGGTGTTTATTAATAGCGAACAGTTTTCGCGCGTTTGTGCGCTAAAAACAGATTTCTCATGGGAATATCCCCAACAACGTTTGCCGGGTACCAATCTAAAATTTTGTTTATTGGTCATGAATCGGACATTTTTTTCAGCGACAAATTCAAGTCTTTTTCTATATCGACCCTTTCCCAAACAAGACCGGTTTTGACGTCCCCAACAGAAAATTCTTGGGAAAACATTGAGGCAAAAGAAGAAAATGATAATCGACCAAATTGAAAAGACCTGCACAGCAGACAAAATGGGTGTGAATAACTTCTTTGGATATTGATGATCATTCTTCTTTTGCCTCAATATTTTCTCTGAGATAAAACACCAAAAGTATTCACATCCATTTTGTCATCTGCAGACTTTTTTTCAATTTGGCCCAACATGACATTTTGTTGTTTTGGAAAGGGTGAGCGCGTACGCGCGAGCGGCACGAACAAGCCAAGACAGGACAGTATGTGTAAACATTAGGCCTACTTGTCAACTGCTTATTTCATAGTTACCGATCTTTAAGAGTACACGACAGTGCAGCAACCTTCTCAACTCTGAATTAGAATGTTTCTCAACAAATGATTACGGCAATCCAGCTCTTAGAATGTCATCTTCGGCAAGTTGAATGTGGAAAAACTTCGCGAGATTCACAGCCATATTTGTATGATAAGGGATTCCTAATCTATTTTTAGACCAGTGAGGCGTGACGATTTGAGTATAAATTTTGCCATTTAGGAAAGGGTTTACACGTACTATTTTCAACCACTTGAAATGTAATTGTAGTATGTAAAAGAAAGGCAGTACAAGTCTGTAAGAGCACATTATTTCAAAAGCAAGTAAAGATCTATAACAGTATCAATGGCGGATCCAGGATTTTTTTCCAGGGGGGGGGGGGTCAAAGCCCAAATGATGGCTTTTATTAAGAAGTTATATAGTCAAAATTCAATTTTCAGCCAATTCCAGGGGAGGTCATGACCCCCTGACCTCCCCTCTGGATCCGTGCATGAGTATTGACAAGATTTTCTGCAGAACTATAGCTCATGATATTTAACCTGGCAGAGCATCACATTGTGAGCTATAAGCACAAGGCAATTTTCTACATAAGGGAAATAACTTTAGTTCACACTAATCACAAATGATGAAAGAGTTACTTCCCTTACAAGAACTAACAATTTCTGGATATCAACATCATGTCTGTTTTTTGTCAAAGGGGTTTTCAAATTGACTCCCAGTACCTGATAGACTATAAAGCTAAAGACCCTTACACAGGCCCTTACAGGATTTGTGTACCTTGACATCAGACTTCTGTCAGATATGTCAGATAGGATATTACAAGTATCAAAGGTAAGATTCAAACATTATGTTCCCTGGATTCAGAGTCGACAATGTAACTAATTGAGTTATCCTGTAGATATGAAGTAATCAAAATTTGTAGGAAAAAAGGAAGTATGCAATTAATCCTTTCTAAAACAACAACATTTAAAGTGACATTTCACGATTATGTTTACATAAATTTTACTTTTATTCTATCTGAAAGAGCATGTTTTCTTATGAAAATTCTGAAAATTTCAAGCCAAAATATTGAACCGTTTACGAGAAATTTATATTTTTGTGCTAAAATTAAACAAATTGTTGTGGACAACAGTTCAGATTTATATAGAATTTGTCATTTCTGTCTCAACTTCAAATGCTTATTTCTCGCTTACAAATAACAACTTCAAAAAACCGATAGCATTTCTACACATTAGAATAAACAATCTTTGCATCAAGACATACTTTTAAAAAATGAAATAAATGTGAAATGTCACTTTAAGGTTGCTCTACTAGACTAATTCAAAAGTTGCTGCAGACCACAAAATGGATGTTGATATAAAAGATAGGATTTGTGTGCAATACAACTTGGAAAATATTGGGGTAAAAGCAGAAAATATTAGTTATCAGCCTTTTTCTTCTATTGTCTTGATGTTTTCTCAGGCCTTTTCTTTTAGGGACATCAAAACTCGGTCTTATTTGGGAAGGAGTTAACGCAGGATTTCAACATGGTGAAACAATACACCGCTACTTGATTTCCTATAGGGAAGTAAATTCAAGACACCTTGAACTGTGGTAATCTTTTTTTTCATAATATATTCATATCATTTATACTTTTCCAAAACGGCAAAATTTTAGGGTGGTCAAATATGAAAGTGGTAGCAGACAACAAAATTGATGTTGATAAAAGCTTTGTGCACAATACAAAGAATGCCCTTTAACGAGATCCCATATCTCATGATTATTCTATCAAAGCCTAAAATTTGCAAGGCTAAACCAAAACCAATGATCTAACATATCATAACTTTTCAAAGAAAACCTGGTAACTATAGCTTGTTTTACGTTATAGTTAGAAGGTTTTTGATGAAAAGCAGCAATATAAATGTTCAGAACAGGAGTCAGTCTTTCCTCCCTTATCTAAACACGGTGTATAATCATGTGACTCAGAATTTCCGATAATCTTCAATATCTTTTTTAATACTTGACCAATTTGAATTTGGTTTGAAGCAGAGAAGGTGGGAAAATGTCAGGAATAAGCTTGACGTGTTGGATTTTTGAAAAATCAACTGATAAAAAAGTTATTGAAGATAAACCAAAATTTTGGTTTATCTTCAATAACTTTTTTATCAGTTGATTTTTCAACCACATCCATCTAATGCATGACATCTGTACACATTTTCTGCTCCAAACCAAATTCAAATTGGTCAAGTATTGACAAAGTTATTGAAGATTATCGGAAATTCTAAGTCATGCAGGGCTTTTCTTCCAAAAATTGGGAAGGGGCCCTGGTCAGTCATTTTGGGAAATTTTAGCGCGATTTTGGTCAAATTGGGAAAAAATAATAAATGGGATAAATGTAGAAATGAGAATGCATTTTCTTAAACAACACTCTTTATAAACAGAATAACTGAATTAAAGAAAATATACTGCTTCTTTGTGACTCAAATTGTCAGTTGGTAAATGATCTTTATTTACTTTCCAAATTTTGAGAATTTTAGTTTTGAAAATTGGGAAATTCTTACTCTGAAATTGGGAAAAAAGGAGCCCTTTTCCAATTGGGAAGCCACCGAATTTCGGCCCCTGTTATAGAAGGAAGAAAAGCACTGTCACGTGATTATACACCATGCTAAAGGTCAGATTCAAACATTCCATTTCGCAGCAAATCGTCGCTTTTCAAGAAAAACCTCCTATCTATAGCTTATTTAAAGCTGTAGATACGAGCTTTTCATTGAAAAGCAGCAAAATCATTATTCAGCCTTCAGCAAAAAAATACTTCGGCCATTACCAATTGATACCTTATCGCTGTAGGCCAGTGATGATATTTTTTGTATCAGATAAAAAACATATCGCTGCTTTTCTGCGAAAACCTCGTATCTGCAGCTTAAACAAGCTGCAGATGTACGAGGTTTTCGTTGAAAAGTGACGATATACCAAACAGAAAAGATTTAGGCTGCTCTAATTTGAAAGCTGCTGCAGACGACAAATAGATATTAAAATAGATTAGGATTTATGTACTATGTAGCACAAAAATGTTGAGGCATAAGAGAAAATGTTGATTATCAGCATTTTCTTCTTTATCCTCAATGTTTTCTCAAGCATCTCCTGCTAGGGACGTCAAAATCCGGTCCTAATTGTTTGGAATGTGTAAATCCTTTAACAGCTAGACTACAAATCTTTTGATAGGTTAAATCAAAAGCTAAATCCATTTCACCTAGCGACTGATTAGATTATTATAGTCTTCATTGTGTATGACTTGTGATGATCAGCATTTTCTCCTTTACCCTCATTGTTTTCAATTCTTCTCTAATGGAAACCATGTCAAAATAACTGACGTGATTATCTTTTATCAGATCAAAGCTCTGAATCTGAAATATCATGTGTACTTTTCAGCAGAATATTATCTACATTTAAGTGTGGCTCTAAGTAGCAGCAAATAACAAGATAATTGATGTAACCTTTACAAACAAGTACCATTTCTTTTTAAACTACCTTTAGATAGCAATAGGAGAGAATCACTTCAAATGATGGAACCAAAGGAAGGAGTCTGGAGAACTTTTATGCTGAATGTACCAGTACTGTATGTACGAAACGAGGGTGCGGGTAACCAGCTTGTTTTTGCTCTCATTTAGTTTTGGTTCAATACCATTTGAAACAGTATGTGGTGGCTTTAGCACCTATCCATTGATTCCTGTTGGTTTTCGCACCAGTACTACCAAAACATCATTTCTAAGCCTCCCAGATACTCATCCCACGAAGGCTTACGATTATGCATTCATTGGTGGAAGACAAAGTTAACATCATAAAGGATATTCACTGCACCTGGTAATCGAATGCATCAGGATGAAACATTTATTGAAACAAAACTTTGTACATTGTGTTACATTTCCCTTGTTTCGTAACAAGCATTATACAGATCTAGAATGAAGATGAAAAGATGTATTAACCCTTTCTAATTAACAGCAAAATTTTAGACAGTCCAAATTGCAAGCTGTTGCGGGTGTTGCCCGATATTGTCTCAGATAGAATTTGTGTACTTCCTAGTACAAAAATATTGAGGTAAAAGGAGAAAATGCTGTTTATTAGCATGATTTTTCTAGTTTTCTCAAGCATTTTCAACGGGAGACTTCATAACTCTGTCTTGTTAATAAGGAAAGGGCTAATTAATAAATAAGCCATCAGAATGCATGCTAGTTATTACAAAACCGTAATTTGTATGTTTCATGTTTGTTTCATGACAATTACCAAGATTCTTGACAGCTGTTGTGTTACTATTCATAGTAACAATGAAGTACTCAGAATGTACATTTCATGGCAGAATTCTGCCAAACACCTTGGAAACAAATTGTCTGACATTTTTTGTGTTTATTTCTCACCTGAGATCCTCTGTTGCCTCACAAAAAAAAGTTCTATGTGTGAGGCATAAATCATTTTTTTTACACAGCAAACAGGTAATTTTAAACCTTTTCCCAAACACTTGGACTAGGGGCCCATATTATCAAGATTGTATGACTATTTTGAAAATTTCTGTGTAGCTTAATTACTTGTAACAATCTGATTGGCCAAATCTGATCACATGTGCAATCAGATGTCTGCTAAAAAGTTCCCGTAAAAATGTAAGATCCTTGATAATACGGGCAGCGTTTTGATGTTTCTAGTAAAAATAGCTTGGGAATACATTGAGAGGAAATAAGGAATTACTGATAATCACCAGTCTCTCATTTTCTCTCAGTATTTCTTTATTTGCTGTACCAAAAAAGTATAACGCAGGACTGGTGTGTAACCCGGATTACCTGCGTAATGGGTGCTATGCCTTGTTTGAGAAAGGGTTAATAAAAAGGTATGTATTGTATAGACAAATTACTGCCAGCATTATTTATTATCGAACATTGGCAAATGGTTTGATCGTTTACCTTGAGAAAAAACTTCCTATAATTGATCATCTAGCTATAGCAGAATAGGAGAATTCAATTGATACAGAAACATTCTGAAACTTGATAGATCTTATAATACAATACAGGAAGATTAAGACTCAACCCTTTCCAAAACAACAAATTTCAAGAACCAACATTTCCTCCATTTATCTCAATATTTTCTCTGTTGTATCGTATACATGCACAAATCTTTATTTTATCAACCAACATCTATCAATTTGGAAAGGTTTAACTCGTATCCACATAATGACTGTTTTTGATGCCCTACCAGATAAAGGCTTTGGAAAACATTGAGGAAAATGAAAAAATTGCTTGGCACAAGTAATATTCCTTTATTTCCCACGAAGTCTCCTTCCAAAAATCAGCAAATTCTGTAATATTTCATTCACTTGTCCAAATTGTTGTCTATAGATCTTTCAATTTGAATGAGTCTAAACTTTTGTCAATTGTCTGAATTGACTTGTCAAACTGTAATTGCTCGTTGAACTAATTTATAGTGCACAGATCTTTCTGCTCAAGATGTGTGCATGTACAAAGTCTAAGTAATTTGTTGCATAACTTCTGCACACCTCACTGATCTGTTTGGCAGCTTAATGGGTAAAACAGGAGATACAATCTAAATATTTCCTTGTCTGTAGATCATGTAAATTCTTTACACTTAACCCATTATCACACAGTAAACCTTTTTGATGCCTCTCGAAAAAATGTTTTGGAAAACATTGTTACAAATTGTTACAAGAATTTCTTCATTTCCCAGTATGTTCTTTAACCCAAATTGGAAAGATTTTTAAAATTTCATAAACTTCAAATGTCATCTGCAACAATTTTTAAATTGGAACAGTCCAAAATTTGCTGTCTCAGGTTTAAAACTATTTCCAATCTTCAAATTAAAAGATGTTATATAGGACAATAGGATTATTTCAAAAGAATAAAATTTTACACACTTCCACCTTTTTGTGTAAAAAAAACAACATTGTGGAAAAAGAAGAAATTTCTTCATTCTTGGCTATGTTTTTCCAAAGCCTCTATATCTTAAGCTTATTTTTCCAAATTTTATAAACATTCATCATTGAAAATATTGTAGAAAAATATAGCAGCGTCCATTTTTTGTCTAATTTTTATATCAATTTCTATTTTAAAAATGGACAATAATGAGCAACCTCTTCCTTTTCCTAAACATTTTAAATTATATCATTGAAGATATGAACTCCTTTTTTGTCATCTGCAAGCCCCTTAGAACCCTTTCCCAAAACAAGACCTTTTTTTGATGTCCCTGATAGAATTGGCTTTAGAAAACATCGAGACAAAAAGAGAAAATGCTGACAATCAGCATTTTATCCTGTTGTCTCAATGTTTTATATGCAATATGATTAACAAAGACCTTACATAACATTCATTTTGTCATCTGCAGAACCTATCAAATTGGATAATCATGAAATTTTGCTGTTAGGGAAAGGGTCTTACATGTCAATTAACTTACAATCTAACTAAAATATAGATCTAATTGATTTTTAGACTAGTCAACAACAATTTTTATTTAATCTTATCTTATAATCTGTCGTCTAAAGACAAAGAAGAAAATCCCAACTAGATACGGTACTCACCGTACTGTATGATTAATTTCTGACTAATAATTTTGTACAAAGTGTAGGTTAAGGGTTAAACAGGAACTTTCTGAATAAGTTCTAAAAGTTGTCTTCTTACCTTTGGCGTGGTTATCAAACTCTATCATTAAATCCTTCTCTCTCCTAGTTCTTTTCTCCGATCCCATTTTATTGACACTATAAAACACCAAGTAAAAAAGTGACACTAATTGGCTGACATTTAAACGGGAACGAAAATTTTGTGTATCCCAAAACAGGAAGTGACTGAGGAATTGTGGTAAGCAAGAGATGTGTATTCCGAAAGTAGGACATGGGTCAATAGGTCAGCACGAGACTTGCTTTGACTGGTCTCTTAGCAACAGCCAATCAGGATCCATTTAACACCCAAACAAGTTTTCACTAACCAATCAAAGTTCACCTTTCAAGAGCACGTTGTTTCACTCGGTTTTCCAGCGTCTGACGTGTTGGACGTGAAACTTTTTTTCTGTGTTAGAATTTCACCAAATTGTTTGTAAATTAGGACGTGACAGTTACATTTTATGTGTGAAAACATAACATACTGTCGGGTTATATTGTTTGAAGAAGGAATTTCGTGATTATTATTACTCAATTGCGTTTTGTAGCCTACTTTCTGTTTACAATCAGCTGAGGACAAAGATGGCCCACAACACAACTGACATCCATCCTTCCTTCAGGAACGAAGACGTCTACACCATTGAATGTGTGTACTGTTATTCCAAAATAAGCGACAGAGGAATGAAATCGTTCTTGATTGCTGATGAGAAGATAGAACTTTATTCCACAGATCAAGTGGACCTTGAGTGAGTAATAATCACTTTAGTCTTTACTTTCGGTTTCATAATTTCATAAAAAAGGAACTTCTCATTTAGATCTATCAATTCAGTACCTCTGTTAAATTTGTGAATCTACTTTCATTTCCAACTAGGCAACATTTAGGGATATTTTATAGCACAATTTCATTTTATAACCCTTTCACAAACAAGACCTTTTTTGATGTCCCATGTTGAAATAGTTTTGGAAAGCATTCAGAGAAAAGAAATAATTGCTGATAATCAGAAATTTCTCACTTTCTCTGAACATTTCATGTGCTATAGCATACACATTTCCTACTTTTAAAGTCAATTATTTACATTGCATTGGTCTAATACTAGATCTATATATGAAGTTAAATTCCCCAGCCATGGCTGTCTTTAGACCTGAAACCATGGCCTGTCTCAATATTTGCTAAATGGCATCATCAAGTGCATCCATTGTCAAAGCCACCTATGCTTTTTCGTAATACGAGTCTTCTTTTATGTAAATACGCTTTTTGAATGGCGAAAAATCAAGCTATCAAAGAGTGTATTTACATCAGAGAAGACTCGAATTAAGGACAGATATCCAGTTGTAACTGCGCAACTTACTGCGCATATCCTAAACAGTGTTCTCCCCAGCCCAACAAGCTGTATCGGCCCCACTACGGCTTCATAGAAATCAGTGTAATGCCACTACAGCTTCAAAAGTACCCCACAGCTAATTTCTTCAAAATGGTCACCAAAGAGAGACATTTAGAGATATTTCATGTCAAAAACTGATTAATGGGGCATTCTTTTAAACTAAAAACTACTAATTCTGTATAAAAACATTATGGGAAAAGAAGAAATTGCTCAAATTGAGCAATTTCTTCTTTTCCCATTATGTTTTTATTCACAATTATTTGCATGAACAGTATGTGTCCCAAGGTTTACCAATGCCACTACCGCTTCAAAATATTCTGCGGAGAACCCTGCTAAATAACGAAAATAAAGCTGTTTCAGTAATTTGCCTTTTCAGCAAATGTATTTTTTACATTTAGTTAATGTTTGGTTGATAAATGACAAGACCCTTTTCGGTTATTTCAATTTTCTCTGTTTGATCAATTAAAGTGTAATAGTACTCGGATGGTACATTTCGCTTTCTGTTATGCGTTCAACATGTGGCGTTAGCGATAGGAAACGGAGCAACAAAAGCAAAGTGGTGTTTTTATGAGCTAGTCCGTTTCAGATGGACACAAAAGATGACACTTTTTATTATCTAAAGCTGGTAATAAGGAAGAAAATGGATAAAAGTAGTGAAACAATTTCAGACAGAGCTGCAAAAAGTAAACCAAATTTTACTTATAACTAAGAAAAACGCTTGGTTTGATATATTTTTCTTTGTTTGTTTTTGTAGGTATGACCAAGCACTATGTCTATACCAAAAAAGAAAAAATTCTTACCGCTGGAATATTTTTTATTATCAGAAACGTTGCGAAAAAAGAGCAATTTCAGCTACTTTTGAAAGAATGTTTACTAAAAATTTCAAAATTATCAATAAATTTTCCCAAATTGATACTCATTTATACAGAATAAAACATATTGAACACAATAAAGACTTATTTATGTAATGCTAGTCATTTCGAACACCTTTTTTGTGGGTATTTAAGCGACACCTCATTTTTGCAATTTTAGACAAGAGTAGTCTCCCTTGAAATCCAATAACTTTTTAATTCGCTTGGTGACCTATAGTTTTTAAGTCATCTTTTTACTTCTTATATATTTAGATATCAGTACAGAAAAAATAAAAAAAATCTTACCGTGGGAAATAAATGGAGGATTCAGTCCTTAATTTTCTCGGTAATAAGATTCAGAATTACTTAGTTGAAGAGTTTTTTCAAGCATTTTTTAAATGTCCGTTTATGTTTCATTTCAGAGCCATTGGGATGACCGGTGATAAATATAAAACCAATAACTGTGATTGTCTCATCCAAGATATAGCTTGCTTGCATTGGTATGTTTACACTACATAATAATAATTCTGAAGCCTGGACATGTTAGGGTTAAAACTTTCATAAATTGACAATATTTTGGGCTGGTTGAATAATTGCAATAGGGCTATATGCAGACTGGCATTGCCTTCAAATGTTCAAAAGCAATAAGAAGATAGAAATGGCCAGAAAAGAAGATATTTGCATTCATCATTTCAGTTACATTTCTCACTGCATGATATACTGGGGCATAATTATGATACTTTATTCCCTACTAGTCTGTTTATCATTGCAAAAGCATTGTACTTTTATTTCAACCCATACCCGCATAATGACGACTTTTAATGCCCGTGTCAGAGAAATAGGCTTTAGAAAATCTTCTGGTCTTTTATGGAAGAAAACATTGTGGGAAATGAAGAAATAGCTTGTTAACAAGCAATTTCTTCATTTTCCACAATGTTTTCCTGAGCCTTTATCTCTTGAGGAGTCAAAAAGAGTCACTGTTTTGCATGTGTTAAAGGGGGACGAGCTAGGCTGTTGAAAATGCAAATGGCACAATAATTACAAACCAGAAATAATGTATGAAATTACCAACCTGAAGGGGTAGATCGTTTATGTCCATTGTTACCACTCGTCGAGCTTTATTAAGTATTAAAATCCAAGTCAATTAATAACATGCTGGTCGTCCTTGTTTTTAGCTCGCCCGGGACGATAGTCTCGGAAGAGCTATTGTCATACCCCCGGATGTCGGCGTCGGCATCAGCGTCAGCGTCGGCGTCAGCGTCGGCGTCAGCAAAAACTTTAACCTGGCCCATATCTCATGCCGTGTTAGAGATACAGCCTTCATATTTCACCTGTGGGTACCTCTAACCAAGACCTTTAATTTGAGACCATGACCTTTGACCTAGTGACCTTGACCTTAGAGTTTGACCCACTTTTTGACCGTTTTAAAAAACTTTAACCTGGCCTATATCTCATGCCATATTACACCTACAGCCTTCATATCTCACATGTGGATAGCTCTCACCAAGACCTTTCATTTGAGACCATGACCTTTGACCTTGTGACCTTGACCTTGGAGTTTGACCTACTTTTAAAAACTTTAACCTGGCCTAAAAAAACTTTAACCTGGCCTATATCTTATGCCCTATTGCACATACAGCCTTGATATTTCACATATGGACACCTCCTACCAACACCATTCACATTTGACCATGACCTTTGACCTCATGACCTTGACCTTGGAGTTTGACCTACTTTTAAAAAACTTTAACCTGGCCTCTATCTCATGTCTTTTTACACCTACAGCCTTGATATTTCACATCTGGACACCTCCTACCAACACCATTCACATTTGACCATGACCTTGGACCTTGTGACCTTGACCTTGGAGTTTGACCTACTTTTTAAAAAACTTTAACCTGGGCTATATTTCATGTCCTTTTACACCTACAGCCTTGATATTTCACACATGGACACTTCCTACCAACATGATTCACATTTGACCATGACCATGGACCTTGTGACCTTGACCTTGGAGTTTGACCTACTTTTAAAAGACTTTAACCTTGCCTATAGCTCATGTCCTTTTACACCTACAGCCTTCATATTTCACATATGGACACCTCCCACCAAGCCCTTTCATATTTGACCATGACCTTGGACCTGGTGACCTTGACCTTGAAGTTTGACCTACTTTTAAAAAACTTTAACCTGGCCTTTATCTCATGTCCTTTTACACCTAGAGCCTTGATATTTCACACAATGACACCTCCTACCAACACTTTTCACATTTGACCATGACCTTGGACCTGGTGACCTTGACCTTGGAGTTTGACCTACTTTAAAAAAAACTTTCACCTGGCCTATATCTCATGTCCTTTGGCACCTACAGCCTCGATATTTCACACATGGACACCTACCAACACGGTTCACATTTGACGGTGACCTTGTACCTAGACCTTGGAGTTTGACCTACTTTCAAAAAACTTTAATTTGACCTATAACTTATGTCCTTTTGCACCTACAGCCTTGATATTTCACACATGGACACCTAATTCCAACACAGTTCACATTTGACCATGACCTGTGACCTTGTGACCTTGACCATGGAGCTTGACCTACTTTTACAAAATTTCATTTTGGGCCATGACCTTTTACCTTGACCTAGGAAATGACTTTTCTTTGTGACAAGCTCTCGTTTGGGCGAGCTTTATTGTCCGCGGACAATTCTTGTTGTTTTGTAACGGCTACATATGCCCAACCTGCAAAAATCAATTACGTCAGAGATACGTCATATGTGCTTAGCGAGATTTAACACATCGTACAACCGGCTGCGTAGAAAGTCAGCGAAGACAGATTCGGCATCTGATGTCATGTGCATGGTAGGTCAAATGAATTTACTTTTATAAATAAACGAAAGGATCTTTGGTATTCTATAGTTGATAAAAACGCGTATAAATGTTCAGTGTTTGTACAAAATAAACCTTTTCACGTATTCCTCGCAAAGAAGGTCACAGTCATCCACACAGCCGGTTGTAAGGTGTGTTAATATCGCGGAGGTGTGTCTCATTGACCTTGACCTTGTCTTGTTTTGAAGTAAAAATAGAATGTATAAACACGCTTGTCAAGGATTGATCTATAGCAAAGGAAAAATGTTTTTTTTCGCCGAGATTGAGGTTTTTATCCATTGCTAATTGTTTTTCCATGCACAAATATGAGTTCCCGAACAGTTCGGAAGCATAAAAAACATAGAACGAGCCCCTTTAAGGCCAGTTTTGATATAACAAGAGACTTGATGTTTCACAAACACATTTTGTTTTGTATTTCAGTGGTAATGTGGTTGGTTATCATGTAGAAATGCCCTGTCGACCATGTCTTCAAGCACAGAACAACGGACACTTCTGGATGTTTAATAGAGGATCTACGCTGCCTAGCATCAGATGGAATCTACATGGTAGGTCTCCTTCCACCATTTCCCAAACAATACCTTGTTTTGACATCCCTTCCAGAAAAAGCTTGAGAAAAACATTGAGTCCAAAGAAGAAAATGCTGGTTACCAGCATTTATTATGCCCCCTTTCGAAGAAAATGGGGGTATATTGTTTTGCAAGTGTCGGTCGGTCGGAAGGTCGGTCGGTCAGTCGGTCGGTCGGTCGGTCGGTCTGTCCGTAGACCAAACCTTGTCCGGAGCATATCTCAAAAAGTATTAAAGGTAGAATCATGAAACTTCATAGGTGGATAGATCTCATTATGGAGAGGTGCAGTGCATAAGAACCGTAACTCTGCCGATCAAATTTTTTGAGTTATTGCCCTTTGTTGATTTTATAACTTGATTCTTGTCCGGAGCATAACTCAAAAAGTATGTAAGGTACAATCATGAAACTTTGCAGGTGGATAGATCTCATTATGGAGAGGTGCAGTGCACAAGAACCGTAACTCTGCTGATCAAATTTTTTGAGTTATTGCCCTTTGTTGATTTTCAAACTTGATTCTTGTCCGGAGCATAACTCATAAACTATGTTGGGTAGAATCATGAAACTTTACAGGTGAATAGATCTCATTATGGAGAGGTGCAGTGCACAAGAACCGTAACTCTGCCGATCATATTTTTGGAGTTATTGCCCTTTGTTGATTTTCAAACTGAGCATAACTCAAAAAGTATGTAAGGTAGAATCATGAAACTTTACAGGTGGATAGATCTCATTATGGAGAGGTGCAGTGCACAAGAACCATAACTCTGCCGATCAAATATTTTGAGTTATTGCCCTTTGTTGATTTTATAACTTGATTCTTGTCCAGAGCACAACTCAAAAAATATGTAAGGTAGAATCATGAAACTTTACAGGTGAACAGATTTTATTATGGAGAGGTGCAGTGCACAAGAACCGTAACTCTGTCAATCAAATTATTGGAGTTATTGCCCTTTGTTGATTTTACACTTAATTCTTAATCTTGCCTTTATCTCATGTCCTTTTACACATACAGCCTTGATATCTCACACATAGATACCTCCTATCAACATCGTTCACATTTAACCATGACCTTGGACCTTGTGACCTTGACCTTGGAGTTTGACCTACTTTAAAAAAAAATAAACCCGGCATATATCTCATGACCTTTAACAAAATTAATACAGCCTTGATATTTCACACATGGACACATCTTACCAAGACCTTTCACAATTGACCATGACCTTGGACTTTGTGACCTTGACCTTGGAGTTTGACCTACTTTTAAAAAACTTTAACCTGGCCTATATATCATGTCCTTTTACACATACAGCCTTGATATTTGACACATGGAAACCTCTGACCAAGACCTATCACATACGACTATGACCTTGAACCATGTGGCCTTGACCTTGAAGTTTGACCTACTTTTGAAAAACTTAAACTCGACCTATATCTCATGTGCTATTACACATACAGCCTTGATATTTCACACATGGACACATCCTACCAAGACCTTTCACATTTGACCATGATCTTGGACCTTGTGACTTTGACCTTGGACTTTGACCTACTTTTAACAAAAGTTAAACCTAGCCGATATATCATGTCCTACTACATATACAGCCTTGATATTTGACACATGGACACATACGACTAAGACCTTTCACATTTGACCATGACCTTGGACCTTGTGACCTTGACCTTGGTGTTTGACCTACTTTAATAATATATTAAACTGGCCTATATTTCATGTCATTTTACATATACAGCCTTGATATTTCACACATGGTCACTTCCAACCAAGATATTTCACTTTTGACCATGACCTTATACCTTGACCTTGGAGTTTGACCTACTTTTAAAAAACTTAAACTAGGCCTATATCTCATGTCCTGTTACCTATACAGTCTCAATATTTTACACATGGACACCTCCTACCAAGACCTTGCACATTTGACCATGACCTTGGCCTGTGTGACCTTGACCTTTGATTTTTACATACTTTTAGAAATCTTTAACCTAGCCTTTATCTTATGTCCTATTACACCTACAGCCTTGATATTTCATACATAGACACCTACCAAGACCTTTCACGTTTGACCATGACCTTGAATATTGCAACCTTGACCTTGGAGTTTGACCTACTTTTAAAATGACTGAAACCAGGCATATATATCATGTCCTTTTACACCTTCAGCCTTGATATTTCACACATGGACACTTCCAACCAATACCTTTCACATTTGACCATGACCTTAACCTTTGCATTTGGCCTACTTTTAAAACTTTAACCTGGCCTATGTTTCATTTTACTTTTACATAATTATACAGATTTGATATTTCACACATAGACACCTCCTACCAAGACCTTTCATATTTGACCATGACCTTGGACCTTGTTAACTTGACCTTGGACTTTGACCTACATCAAATGTAGGCTCCTGAGGGGGCATATATGTTTTACAAACATCTCTTGTTCCTTTTGCCTCGATATTTTCTGTACATTATTATACACAAATCATGTCTTTGTCTAAGTCCATTTTGTCGTCTGAGGCAGTTTTCAAATTGGGATAGTCCAATCTTTCAAGGTTTGATGAAATGGTAGTTTGAGGGGAATTGAAACATTATTTTTTGCATGACATGTTAAAAAGGTAAGAAAATATTTTCCTATCAACCGTGTGCATGACCATGCTAGGTTTTACTGTGCAAGTTTCTGTTTCTCCAAATCTACTTAAATGCTATTGCTTTGATAAGTTGCTCATCTATAGGCAACCACAACAGAACAGTGTAACCCAAAGATCAGACTGCATTAACAAACAGAATGTCATTCTCAATGCTGATTACCAATCTGATCAAAATCAAACTACCAACCATATCATCCAGTGAAATGCATTGGTTGTCTACAGAAACCAATAAGTGTTACTTAGAGTTCCTTAAAAATCATTCAATCATTTTCCAAGAAGCACAAGGTTTTGATGTCCCTATTTAAAAAAAGTATGGGAAAACATTGAGGAAACGAGAAGAAAATGATTATGATCAGCATTTAATCATTTGTCTCAATATTTTCTATGCTGTAAGCATGTAACATACACAAATTTGTATTCATCAACATTAATCTGCAGTGGCTTATATATTGAAACAGTCCCAAGTTTTTCTCTTGTCCAATATCCTTTCTGACATTTGGCAAGTCATTGGTCTCTCACCAATGATAGTGAATCATCTACGTGAGAGAGCAGTCTGCTGGACACTGTTTAGATATTGTAGTGCATGTAGAATTGGTGAGAGAAATACCACAATTAGGTGCTGTAGTCACAGTGATTTGACTGTAGTAGTTGAAAATAGTGTTAAACACCATTCAATCAATTGATCAACAAATTTTTGCTGTTTGGAAAATAATGAATAATGTTGTTTTTGTGCTGCCGAAAGGGAATACTCTGGCTAGAACAGCATGATTAAAGTTAGCTTTATGTCCCCAACAAATTCTTATGTTTTATTGCAGGTACAGATACGCTATTGTGGGGCGATCTGTCAAAGTTAAACCAAGACTTGTTGCAAGATTCATTCTGGGAGGAGTGTGAGAGATGATCAGATTACAGAGCTACAAATAACTGGGGGTGATGGCATTTGTTAATTCAATTCCAAACCTTATGTTATGGTACTCTCCAAAGCCGAGGTCTATTGATTAAACCATCAAATATGACCTCTGCTGTTTTTGATACACCAACAGCCTATTTAGTCGTCATAATCTAACATAGCAAATCATTTGAATTATGGAATCAAAATCATTCAGTTTTATCTTGTATGATCATTACATATACATTTCGTCACTTGTATTTTTGGCTGAAGCCGGTAATATTTGAATTATCAAATCAAAATTATTCAATTTTATCTTGTATGTTTACGTATACATAACGTTGCTTCTATTTCTGGCTGAAGCCGGTAATTTGAAGCGTCAGCCAATGAAAATTTGTATCAGATTTTTCAAATGTATTGCTGTTTACAGCCACCGATTGGATACCGAAATCCCGCAAGGCCCCGAGAACAGAGTATCATTTTATCGTAATAGAATGAAGAGATAACATGTTCTGTTATAAGAGAGTAATGTTGCGAGTGCTCATTTGAATAGTCTAGATAAGACGATTCAAATGACTACCCTCAACGTTAGGTTTGATAAACAATAAATACATTGTATTGCATTTTTAAAAGCCATCACTCCCTCTTATCTGTAGCTATGTAGACTTATAATCTGGAATATGGAGAACGAATGACAACACTGAGAGAGGAGATCTACAATATTGTGGGAAAACATTTTGGAGTATTGTTTCTGTTGGAAATATTTACGTTACCGGTGGTATATCATAGGACAAAAAGTCTAGGATCTGGAAAAAGAACTCTTATGCAGCATTTGAAAACAACATGGATCCATATCAGCCCGCACTTACCCACAATCTGATCAAGATGCTCATCAATGCTGGCCTCTTACATCTAAATCGCAGAAACTGTAAGAGACCAGCATGGATTCATGACAGATTGCTCTAAGGTACAGTCTGATGTGGAAAAATGGTAGTCTATACATCAGTGGCGTAGGAAGGTTTATAATATTGGGGGGGGGGGGGGGGCAAATGTTATTTAAGTAAATGGAAATATGGGTGTATAATGGGGGGAATAGGGGGGGGGACAGGCCCCTTTTCTAAATCATTGGGGGGCCTGGCCCCCCTGCCACCCACCCCTCTTCCTACGCCTATGTACATACAATGCTTATGTACTCCAACTATTTCCAATGTCTGGGGCAGGTCCAACTATTTTAATCCATTCCCAAGCATGTTTGTAGTAGACAATAGAGAAAAAGAAATTAATAGCATAAATAGCTGGGACAAATCTAAAGGAGAAAATGTTGGTCATAGATCTGCATTCTTTTCTTCTACCTCTAGCCCTTTTAAACTTTAATACGGTTTTGTCATAGAAATATGGGGTTGTTTAGGAATGGATCAAAATGGACTTGAAGATACAAGATCAAATGATAACCATTGTACAAACATGGAAATTAAAATATATGTAAATGTTATAACATTCTGCTGAGCGGCATCTATTTCTTCATGTTTTCAAAATTAATCTTTTCCGAAACTGGTTTTGGCACCCCTAACAGCATTTTTCATTAAGTCCGTTTTCCATGCTTTAGTATTAATTGTATACCTTAGATATTTTAAATAGCGTGTCATCTACAGCTTCTTTCAAACCAGAGCATCTATCATCATGTCATTTAGGGAAAGGATTAATTTAACAATTTTCCTACCAGTATAAATTATGTACATATGTTTGAAACATATTGTTTGTTATTCATGTCTTCAAGAGGATAAAGAATATCAAAGTTTATATGAAATGCATTGAAGTGCTTTACATTAGAATTATATTTCCTCAAATACTTTTTTGTGATATTTGTTTTACATGTATATTAAATGTTACAATAAGAATCTTATTTGACATGTTTGATTCATTGTATTGACCCTGTCCCAAATGAAAACCTTTGTGCAGAGAGCAGCTGGAGTCTCAGAGGACATTGTGGTAGTACTGAGGCGCATTCTTTAGAGCTAGATTTTTTAAGATTTCTTAAGGTGTTTTGAATAAAGCGTTTTTAAGACCGAGACTTTGACCGAGCTGTTCCGAATGCTCCATATTTATACAAATGACATCATTATGATGTCATTTGTATAAAGTATGGAGCATTCGGAACACCGCGGTTTATGAATTATGGAGTGTTCGGAACAGCTCTATCAAATCTCTTTTATATTGTTTGTACAGAGTTGACCAAGGGGTTCCCCACCAAGTATAGGATAATGGCGCCTCCCATTGAGCGTCTTAAAAATCTTGCTCTAAAGAACGCTTTATCCTAAAATATCTTAAGATATCTCAAGAAATCTCACTCTAAAGAACACACCTCTGGTGAGAGAAACAACTGGAATCCATGGCTAGGTGCTCCAGCTGCATAATATAACTGAGATACTGTTTAAAGAGCACATTAAGCCCTAAATCAAGCAAGAAAAGTCCAAAAGCACAAAAATTGTACTGCTCCAATTTGAAATCTGTTGAAGATAGCAAAGTAAATGTTGAGAACGATTGAATTTGTTCATGCAATAGCACAAAAAATATCAAGTCAAAAGGAGAAATGCTTTGTTACAACCTGAATTGTAATAAAACTGGAATTGTAATAAAATTGTTACAAAACCGGTTGGAATGCAAATTTTTGTTACATTTGGAAGAAAACCGGTTTTGTAATAAAACTGGTTTTGTAATAAACTTTTTTTCTACCTATCCACGGTACTCAAACAGGCTTATCTGTACTCCAAATGATATCTACGTGTATATTCACTCTATCAATGATCAGTACTTGTACTAATCACTCACTTTCTTTGAAACTAGATATCATTTGTAGTACATATATGCTTGTTTGATAATATAAGCATGTCTTCTTTTGTCACAATTGATTGCTACTGGGGACATCAAAACCAGGTTTTGTTTTGAGAAATGGTTACAAATAGAGCTATGGTATTTCACACATGGACAACATCAACTAGGACCTATCATTTTGGGACTAGAGCCCGGTATTATCAACAATCACACGACTAGTTCACCATTATGATTTTCCAGGCATCCACATGGTGGTAAGATCGTTGATAATGCATGCCCCAGGACCTTTTGGTTTTTGAAATCTAACTTTTTTTTGGTGACAAGCTTACATAGCTATGTTGCCTATGAACAACTCCGTTACATAACTAGAACTGTTTAAGCAGACTTATGGCCCATGTTGTGGCATCTTTGAGCATTAATCCATTACTAAACTGCAACATTTTAGACCAGCCCAAATTTAAAGATGATGCAGATGACAATTTCAAGTGAATGAAATTTCACATTTTTTGGTCTTTTTACATAGAAAACATTGTGAAAGATGAAGAAATTTCTTGTCACAAATCATAACTTCATTTTCCACAATGTTTTGCAAAGCCCTTTTCTTTAACCTTTTCCCACACAAGACCTGGTTTTGACATGCATATTAGAAAAGGCTTGGGAAAACTTTGAGGCAAAATAAGAAAATGCTGCTAATCAGCATTTTCTCATTTTGCCTCGATATTTTCCAAGGCTTGATTTTACACAAACACCAACTTTATCTACATTTATTTTGTTGGCTACAACTCCTTCCCAATTGAACAAGTCTAAAATTTTGCTGTTTGGGAAAGGGTCAAGGGAGTCAAAACAAGAGGACCATGATGGTCCTATATATCGCTCACCTGAACCAAAAGGATATGAGCCACAATTTTGTTCAATTCAATTAATATTTACGACTTTAAGACTGAAAACAAACTTATGGTCAATAACGTTGTGAAAATCAAACTCATCCGAGATCTTCTGGTGTCGAACATTGTGTCCAAGTTTTGTCTTGATTGATTAATATTTATTGTAAATTTTAGAGTGTAAACAAGGTCGAAAACAGCCGAAAAAGGCAATTTTGTCAAATTCAAGGGCAAGTAACTTTCGATTTTCTGATCAGATCAGACTGAAAATCCAAATGATCAAAGATCTTATAATCCCGAACATTGTGTCAAAGTTTTGTCTTGATTGATTCATATTTGTACATTCTAGAGTGTAAACAAGGTCAAAAACAGCCGAAAATGGCAATTTTGTCAAATTCAAGGGCACATAACTCTCAACTTTCTGAAAAAGATCAGACTGAAAAACAAACTCATCAAACATCTTAGGGTCCAAAACATTGTGTCTAAGTTTTGTCTTGATTGATTTATAATTGTAGATTCTAGAGGGTAAACAAGGTCAAAAACAGCCTAAAATGGCAATTTTGTCAAATTCAAGGGCACGTAATTCTTGTCTTTCTTATGAGATCACACTGAAAATCGAACTCATCCGAGATCTTATGGTCTAAAACATTATGTCCAAGTTTTGTCTTGATTGATCAATATTTGTAGAAGCTAGAGTGTTAACAAATTAAAAAGTAGCTATTTTTGACGTTCAAGGGCACATAACTCCTGACTTCCTGGTCTGATCTGACCCAAAATCGAACTCATCCGAGAACTTATGGTCATACATGTTTTCTTCAAGTTTAATTAAGATTGGTCAATATTTGTGGATGCTAGAGTGTTAACAACAAATTGTGGACAGACGGACGGACGGACAGACGGACGGACGCCGACGGAAAAAAAGCGACCACAATAGCTCACCTTGAGCACTTCGTGCTCAGGTGAGCTAAAAAGGACTAGATCTTTCTTGTTGAATATTTACCCATTTCCACACAATGAAACAAAAGCAGAGGCTCTTTGATTGGAACCCAGGTCACTCGGGGTCAAACACTAGTTTCGATTTGAACTCGCCGCAATTGTTCCTGGTATTTCTCGCATCAATACGAACACAACATCCAATCTGCGCTGTTCATGCGACTTCATAAATAACTGGTCCAGTGATGAGAGACAAATGACTTGTCAAATGTCTGAAAGGATATTGGCCCAGCCGGGTTTGAACAGACGACTCATTGGATTGATGGACTTCAACATTACCAACTGAACTATCTGGGCTTGACTCAATGACCGTTGGAAGAGCAATATTACTGCATCTTATCTGCATTAGGAAAGGAATCATAAACAATACCTTTCAATAACTGATGTAACAATTTTATTGAGAATATTTCAAAACACCTAAAATATCTGGAAATTACAAATAATTGGAATGAGTAGTAGAGAATTATTACCGATTTACTTCTCCATGAAAACGTTTTTTAAACCCATTACCAAACAGCAAAATTATAGAATATTCCAAATTCACAGATGTTGCAGTCGACAATTTCAAGTAAATGAAATGTTATATTTTTGGGTTAATCTGGGTAGAAAACATTGTGGAAATTGCTTTTAGGAAATTGCTTTTCACAAGAAATTCCTTCAATTTCTGCAAGGTTTACCAAAGAAATCTAATTTGTGGGCCACCAAAAAGTATCAATATGAGGTAAAGGGCTAAATTAACCCATTTCCAAGTGTCAAAGTTTTATATCAGTCCAATTTGAAAGCTGCTGCAGACAACAAAACCAGTGTTGATAAAGAGAGAATTTGTGTACAAAATTGCTTAGAAAATATCAAGACAAAAGGAGAAAATGCATTTTCTTTTGTCTCAATGTTTATCCTAGCCTTTTTATTCAGGGACATCAAATCGAGATCTCGTTTAAGAAAGGGTTAAAAGGAGATCTCTTTTCCAAATGGCAAGAATTCAGAATTTTCTGAATTTACAAAATTGAGGCAAAAAGGAGAAAGATGAAAATGCTGATAACCATTTTTTCTTTTTTTTTGTCTCAAATTCTTTGCTTTTTGTATACAAATTCTATATTCACATCAATTTCATCATCTGCAGTAGCCTTCAAATTTACCACCCTAATATTGTCAATTTTAAAAGGGTTAAATCATTAAAACTGTTTATTAGTTGACAAATTCTAAATGCTTATCACAAACAAAATATATGTAAAAGTATATATTTTAATTAAAATTATCTTATCACAGATGCTTTTTATGCATAATACTATGGAATAAATAATAACTTGTACCGCAAATGTCTACCATTAGGCCAAAAGACCATCTTTTCTTTTTACCAGGTCACTGTCATATACTAGTGTGACAAAAGTTAATGATCGTATTATCTGCAGATTTCACAAGTAAAAAAACTTATTTTTAATCCGATCTCGTGGGTGGAAAGAGCTTGAGTAGCCACAGCACCAGATCAGAAGCTTTAGCATTTGCTCCAAAACTGGGATCAAACAGAGCCTCCAGCATCTTTATGTTGGTCTTGGACACATCAAATGGTAAACTCTGAAAATATATAGAAAACAAAAGGATATAATATGACTTTTATGAGATGCTTTCTTTTTCATTCCTCTTTATAGCTTTCCAAACAGTGACAGCTTTTGATGCACCAGTTTGTGCTAAAGCTTTGTGAAATACATTAATTTTGTGTTCTACAAAACTTTTGCAATTGGACAATTTCAACTTGTTTCATTTTGAAATGGAAGTCTAATACTTTCAGACTTAGACACAGCTTTGTTCTTGAAATAAACCCTTTCCCAAACAGCAACATTTTAGACTAGTCCAATTTGAAAGGAGTTGCAGACAACAAAGTCTTTTCAAAAGTTGAAAAATGTATGTTATAGCCTGGAAAATATTGAGGGAAATTGAGAAATTGCTAATTACCAGCAATTTCTTCTTTTCTTTCACTATTTTCCAAATCTATTTCTTCTAGGGACGTCAAAGTCAGGTCATATTTGTGAAAGGGTTAATATCAGATTTGAAAATAATAGAATTTTCTAGATGTTCCAAATCAAATTGTACCTAATACCGGTACACCTAGTTAACCCTTTCCAGAAAAAGAACTGGTTTTGACGTCCCATTTAGAAAAGGCTTTGGGAAACCATTGAGACAATAGAAGAACATGCTGATAACAATCATGTTTCCCCCTTGATTCAATATTTCCATGCTGTATTCTACACAAATACTATCGTTGTTAACATCAAATCCACTATTCATAGTCCACCACAGCACTTTCAACTCTCATGTATAACCATAAACACACCTGGGTGAAGAAGACAAAATGTGGTATAACATAAATTTGCATGAAATTGAAGAATACCAGAAAAGAAATATTACCTCTGTGACCGATGATGAAGTATCAGGCTCTATAACAGCACCCAGCATGGTCCCTATATCATCTATACACTGACGTAGTAGGTTCTGAAATTGTATATACAACAATTTGTCAAAAGATTTCAGATATATTTTGTTTCATTTTCTTAATTTTTCCCCACATGTTTTGGACAATCTCGAACACTGATATCTTAATTTTTCTCATCAATATTAATGAAGATTTCAGTATGAGAGGTTATCAGGCAAACAAATAAATCCCTTCTCTGAACCCATTTTTCATTCATTGCAACTCAAACTGAAATACTCTAAAATAATGTAGCTATCTCCCTGTTACATTAGCATGGCAAATGATTGGTAAATTGAATGACTTGAGGTCCGGAACTGTAATGGCTGTAACTTAATAATAAATAAGGCTGCACTACAAATATGCCCGATAGTGTTTAATACCATGTATCAATTATTTTGTATGGCAAAACTCAAATTGAAATGTTATGATGTGAATGGTAGATATTTATTAAAAATTTCTGACATGAAAATAATGCATTATCTCCCCTTATGATATAAATTTTAGTAGATTATCTGCCCTTGACTCACGAAAGAATCAGTTTTCACATACTTTGTGTGGTAAACGAACTTTTTTATTGTATCTTATGGAGCAAAATCATAATTGTCAACTTTCTACCATTTAAAAAATTTGAAAATTTGCCTACTTTTGAAAATATTGACAAAAAAGATATTTTCTCATTGACTGCAATGCGAACTTAAAAGCCAGTTATCTCCCCTTGGATTTACAAATTTTAAAAAGTAAGATGGTAAAATATTTTTTATTCATCAATGTCTACCACATCCAAATTTCAAAGAGATCTATACCCTAGAAGTGTTTGTACCAAATATTGCCATTACAGTTCCGGAACCTTAATACAGAATATAGAGTCTTTTTCTACCCCAAATGTCTAATAGGCTAATGTTCATTTGGGAAAAGTCAACCCACCTCTAACTGTTCATCCTTCTGTACTTTAGGAGACAGAGCTTTGATCCTCTGTGTACTCTTCTTAGATTTAGCTGCGGGTGTTGGTGAGGGGGCAACAGGCTCTTTCTTCTTCTTGCCTTGGTCAGATAAATATATCTCTGCTCTCTGCATCAAAACTGCTAACCTGTAGTAGAAGTAGATTTGGTTGTTTGTAAATGATTGTAGATCCATTTACAGGAAATACTAAACTATGAAACTTATTAAGAAGTTTTAAGGTAGAGTAAAAAAGCATTAGCAAAGAAGCTAGGTTTTTATACTTTAAAAGATGGTTGTCATGATCTATATGAAGTTTTGTGGTTTGTGGTTGGAATTGTTACTATTTAGACAATTTAGTCTTTTTATTCAAGAAAAACAAATTAAGTCAATATTGAATTGTGACTTCTGGACATTAGCACAGTTTCATTACCAAACACTAAAAACTGAAATAGAATATAAAAGATACCAACCTATCATGTAAGTCATTAAGCTGTGAGAGAGGCACCCACATCATTTTAGTCTGAGTATGTGTAGTGCCAGTCACTTTGGTATGTAGGGAGTATAACAACAGACTACGGGTCTCGGGTCCAGAAGCCTCGGGTCGTGCAGGATCGGCTTCCTCAAGTGATGGCTGGTACCATTGCAGCGTGACCTCGTTATCTGTCGGTGAGACGATGGGTTTATCTACTGGCCTTGTAGAGCTCTTGATGCTGCCTGGTGGGGCCGGGGCCATACCTATTAAAAAGCATACTGTTAGCCATGTTAAAAAATGTTGTAACTACAGCTTGACGCAGCTGTAGTTACAGTGTTTTTTTTAACATAGCTGAGAATTTGAGGTTTTTCTTGTTCATTTTATTCATCTCATTGTTTTCCTTGTTATCTACTGGTAAGGTAATCGGCTTGTCTACTGGCCTTGTGGAGCTCTTGATGCTGCCTGGTGGGGTGGGGCCATGCCTGTGTGGATGATATTCTTTACATTAGACAATTCTTATATATTGTAGTATTATACCTTTCATCTGGCAAAAAATGAAATCACAAATTGGGTTCTGACAAACAAGATGAATATGATAACAAGCTGTCTCCTTTCCTTTGAGGATTTCTATACTTTGACAAGGATATTTCATACATAACTTAGCATAATGAACTTTTCTCTATTTGAACTAGCCAAAAAAATTGACTACAAACCTGGTGCAGGCACATCCAGTTCAATCTGTATCTGAGTTTCTCTCTCTAGATCAGCCGGATGTATAAAGTTGTCTGTGTAAGATTTTGTAATAAGAGCCAGGTCTGTGGCAGGTATGTCCTCTGGAAGACTCAGATGTAAACCATCTGGTGGATAGACGGCACAGCAATCTGAACCGTAGCTCTTCAGGTTGTCACATAGATACTTGTGCATTCTCGTCAGTCGGGCAGAGTACAGGCTGGATAACAACATGGACCTGTGAAAATGGACAAGTACCAGTTGGTGATTTAGATTAATGTCTAGATCCAGATAATATGCTTCAGATCTGAATTATATTTGTATTGGTTAAACTTATCATTTCTATAAATAACTCAATGGGTTAGCGCAAAGTTATGGTACTAAGTGTACACAAAATTTGTTTGTACAACCAAAATGCCCTTGAAAAACCAGGATTTCAAGGCAAGTTTTGGACAGATAGGCTGACAGACAGATAGACTGGCTGACATTAGTACAACAACATATCCCTGATCTTTTGATAAGGGGACATAAGCATTTTATGAACTTACAATAGTTTTGTACAAAGCCCTTATGTTCTTCCATCCACCACAAGATACCAAACACTTCATGCAGCTTCAGACATCATCCTTGGCAACAGAAATTGAGGATGGTATACCTTCGTCAATTTCCGTTGCTACGGATGACACAAAAAGTTGCACGAAGTGTTTGGTATCTAATGACGGATGGGACACCTTAAACTCACCTAACAACATCATGGTTCATGGTGGTATCACATTCAGCATGACTGATAAATCCAAGGTCAAACTCCGGTCCAAGGTCACCAGCAGCAGTTTTGGGTTTAGAGTTATCTTCTGACTTCAGGCTTGAAGCTGACACTGTGGATGTACTACATAACCTCTGTAGAATTGTCTGGTAACCTGAAATAATCAAGGTCAAACATTAAGTCAAGGTAAAAATCTCTGGACCAAGGTCATAGGCAGCATATGAGTTTGAAGTTCTATTTTCAGATGTTTACATGTCCCAAAACCGCTTCTTTCCCAAACTGTAACTGAGAATTGTGATTGATGAATGACCTTGGAATCACAAATTGATGAGATGCACCTACACACCAGGTGTAAGCCTGGTGACATTAAAATGGAAAGTAAATGGGCAGATAGTATGCTTTCATGTTCAAGGGCGCAGATAGACAATCAGATATATAGATAACAGTAAAACTAAGTGCTTGTTAAGAAAACATAAAAACGATATATGTTGGATTTATAAGCACATTACAATTCTCAACATCTGGATCAATCTAACTCACCTAGGAAATGTATCCAACTAAGATCATTAGCGGCATCTTTAGCTTTCTGTATTTGTTCATCATAAGTTTCTACATGTTTTATCTCCTGGGCATCAATCAGGGGAGCTAACTCTTCCTCTATCTCATCTGGAATATAATCAGTGTATCTATAAAGTTGTAAAGCACAAACTTTTAAATACAGAAACAGACAGACAGAGGTATAACAGTAAAACAATAATAACATGAGCTGTTTCAGGAAAGCCAAAAAATTCTGAATCCTAAAAGGGCAAAAATTCTGTTAAATTAAATGCCAGAGTAATAAATTTTTGCCTAGTGGCTGATATTATGGTCACAGAAGCATGCTCAAAGTTTGAAAGCAAAAACTGTTATAGAAAATAGTTATCACAGATATATGAGAGTTGCATATAAATACTCAACCAAGAATTTCGGAGTCAGTAAAGGGTAAAAATTTGATTCAATTGTCAGACTAACAAATCTTTGCCTAGAGCCTGATATTATGCTCACAGAAGCATATGCAAAGTTTCAGAGCAATAGCATTTATACGAACAGAGATTTGACAAACTTGCACATGAAAACTTAATCAAAGTGTTACACCAACGCCAGGGTGAATTGTTGCACTAAAAATGAGAAAAGCATTGGCGAAAGACTGATATCAGTCAAAAAGTTGGATTAAACAATCAAGTCATTAACATAATGAAATATGTTATTGCCCTGTCCTACAACAACGGGATCAAGGTATAACAATTTCCATAGAAAATATCAGATAATTATTCATTCTAATAATTATAAAGATTTATCCTTTTTATAGGATTTTTTTCTTTACAATAATCTGTCTAAATGATGAGTCTATTTCTCTCATGTAAAACTATTAATGAGGGTATAGAAGAGAAAAACATCTTTGCAGACACACTAAACAAGACAACTTACTTTTATACACCCGTTTCTTTTCACCAAGAACATAAGAGCCCACCAGATCTAAAGCTACAAATTCTGGCATTTCTTGTTGAGCAGTCTCGGAGAGTTTCTGTGATGTGACACTAACATCTCCGATCAACAACATCCTGTTTCTCTGGGTGTTTGCGACAGATGCGGCACATCTAATGGCTAACCATGCAGCATGGCGCTCCTTCTCTTGCTCATTCATCTCATCTTTTGTTTTACTCTTGCCCTTTTTGTCTCTCTTAGTCTAAAAGAACAAAAGGAATAAAGGTAGATATTTCTGGGAAAGCAGAGTCAGTTGATTTGTCAAGGTCAAGAATTTAATCCAGATTAATGGCAAGGAAGGGGTTTAACACCTCTTTTAATGTTGGTGCACCCAATCAGGGATTTCTGGTATTTCAATGACCAGTATTACAAAAGCATGCTTTCAAAGCCTCTAAATGCTCACCCCATTTAGTTTTGCAACTAACACCATTGAAGGAAGATTAATTCTGGAAACGACATTTGCCACAGCTTGGGGATTGAACCCAGGACCCCATGATCTGTCTGACATACTGCCAATTGCCCAGTCACTTAGATTTATCTTTTTTGTAAAAAATACCATTCTACATAATCAAGCATTCTGGAATATTAAAATTGTGATGTAAAAAATTGTGTTAAGCCATTTTCACAATTTGCACCCAGATTGATTTTTACAGCGATTCAATCACACTAATAAGCTTCATTTCTTCCATCATGTTTCTGACTTTTTCATTTGTCCAATCTTTATCAACATCCATTTTATCTTGTGCAATTGCTTTCAGGCCATCACTATATTTTGAAGTTTTGGAAATGGATCAATATGTTATACATACCCTCTTCATCTTCTTTGACTCTTTCGAAGTTCTGGTATTTTGGCTGGATGTTTCATCTTCGCTCTCCTGCCCAGACTGCACATCTATCATGGATCCTTCCTTCATGAGGGCTATACCACTACTGTACATGTAGACTAGAGCTATCTCTAGATATGCTTGTCTTATTAACCTACAGTAAAACATGGACATCTACATTAATACCACGATAATCTTTCAGAGTAAGATTACACTAAATAAATTATTCCTTACATGGATATTGTCCATGGATAGTTAATACTAGGCCATTTGCAGGATCACTGAGCATACTGGAGATACTTTTATTTGAATCTGTATGCAAATGTAGACGATGAAGGGCAACGACAACAATTGAGCTTTGATTCTGACACATTTCAGTCATAGTACTAGAATAAATGTTATAAAGGGCAATTGTACATGTGTGGCAAGTAACAAAGCTAGCTTAACAATTTGACTCCTAAATAATGTACTGCGTAGCATGAGAAAAACAGGTATTTGTTTTATGACTTACCCTAGGTTGTGGTCAGATGCATGAGACACTTTGATGGCCTGTAACAGTGAGTCTACAGCATAACGGGCCTGGTACTTGCCTAGATATACCAACATTCTCTGTACCTTGCCTGTAAAAATGAGGAACAATCACATTAGAATCCACAACCGCTAAACATTAGAATTACTGCAAGTTCTTTATTGAATGAATACCTTGCCTGCAAAATGAGGTAAATACATAAGTCTTTTATTCACATTAGATCTCATACATCTTAACTCTTTCCCAAACAAGACCTGATTTTGACGTCCCTAATAGAAATGGCTTGGGAAAATATTGAAACAAAAGAAGAAACTGCTGATAACCAGCAGTTTCTGCTTTTGTCTCAATATTTTCTTTGCCATATTTTACACAAATTCTATCTTAAATACATTCCATTTTGTCATTGTGTCAGTTTTTGAAGTGGGTCCCCCAAAAATTTTGTCGTTTGGGAAAGGGTTAAACTACAAAATTGGTGTACAAATATATGTTCTGATTGGTTACAAATGAATCTTAAAGATATGAAACAAAATACACATCATTTAATGGCAGCAACAAATTAATGAAGCTTATGGCATGCTTATCAAAATACTTTTTATATATGAAACACAAGACTGCAATTAGAATGTCACTGTTGTTTCTTTTGTCCATAAATGATGCAACTGTATCACGGTGTATAATCACATGACTTAGAATTTCCGATAATCTTCAATATCTTTTTTAACCCTTTCCAAAACAAGACCTGGTTTTGACGTCCCTAATAGAAAATGATTGGGAAAACATTTAAACAAAAGAAGAAACTGCTGGTAACCAGCAGTTTCTCCTTTTGTCTCAATATTTTCTGTGCTATATTTTACACAAGTCCTATCTTTAATGGCATCCATTTTGTCATTTGTGGCACTTTTACAAGTGGATCGCCCTAAATTTTTGCCGTTTGGGAAAGGGTTAATACTTGACTAATTTGAATTCGGTTTGAAGCAGAGAAGGTCGGAAAATGCCAGGAATAAGCTGGATGTGTTGGATTTTTGACAAATCAACCGATAAAAAAATATTGAAGATGAACCAAAATTTTGGTTTATCTTAAATAATTTTTTTATCAGTTGATTTTTAAAATATACACCTCATCTATCTTATGCATGACGTCTGTCCACCTTCTCTGCTTCAAGCCGAATTCAAATCGGTCCCATATTAAGAAAATTATTGAAGATTTTCTGAAATTGTTGTATCACGTGATTATCCACTGTGTGTATGTTTGTGATTAATTACTTTATTGGTGATTCTTCTTTAAAGTAAGTGCAATTAGCAATCAGTTAATTCTACATTACCAATAATAAATATTTCTTCCTTACCTATATTAAGCAGTAACTCTGCCTCTATATACCCTTCTCTGTTAGCACTGGCCTGGGAGAGAGCATAGGCTGTCTTCAGTACACCCAGGGCTTCTGACCACATGGGAACGGGCTCTAAATCAGACCTGAACACAGAAAAATATGCATCAGAATTCACTTACTTTAACCCTTTCCCAAACAAGACCTGTTTTGATATCCCTAATAGAAAAAGCTTGGGAAAACATTGAAACAAAAGAAGACACTGCTGATAACCAGCAGTTTCTCCTTTTGTCTTAATATTTTCTGTGTGGTATTGTACATAAATCCCTTCCTTTCTAGCACCAATTTTGTCCTCTACAACAGCTTTTAAATAAGACTGCCCTAAATTTTTTTGGGGGGGAAAGGGTTAATTGTATAATGTATCATACCCTTTCCAAAAACAAGATCTGGTTTTGAGGTCTCCAGTAGAGAGGACTTTAGAAAGCATTGAGGGGAAAAGAAGAAAATGCTGATGACCAGCATTTTCTCCTTTTCCCTCAATACTTTCCAAGGTTTGATACGAAAATATACTGCATTTCTTAAGATATTTGGTCTTCTGTATCATATCTCAAATTGAAACACTCAAAGTCTTTGCCATTTAGGAAAGGGTTGATACATTCCAAAGACACTGTAACATAATTATCTTTACATGAATTTATTGAAAACATGGGTGTATTTAATGACCATGGCTTATGACAGTAATGTAATGTACTGGAACAGCCATAATTTGAAATATTCAATTCGATTTGGCTTGGGTACATTATTTCCTTTTAATTTTGAAAGCTAGGTAAGTCAATGTTGAGTTGAAGAAATGTGTAAGTTGGTTTTGGTTTGGGGAAAAAAAGAAAAAAAAATATAAAGTTACATACAAATTCAAAGTATGAATATAAACCAGAACATGGCAATCAATCACTATATAAGTTAATTTGTAATTCCCATAATTGCTTCAATAATAGAAAAAATGACAATCAAGTTATAAACCTATTTGAATCCTTTAAAGAATTATATGAAATATAAACAAGGTGTGTTTGTGAAACACAAATGCCCTAGAAAAGGCCAATGTTAAGTTTTCACATTATTATAAGTTTCTGACTGACAGACGGATAGACAGACAGGTGGACAGACTTACCACAGTAAAACAATATGCCCCCGATCTTTCGATACCGGAGGGCATAAAAATGCACCATGAGAAACCTATTTCAAGTGATAAGTAACACCATAATTATCTAATTTAAGTTTGACTATAAGCATGCATTATACATAATATGAATTATTAAGTTTTGACTATAAGCATGCATTATACATATTATGAATTATGAAAGAATCATAAACATGAGCTGTCCGAAGACAGCGCGCTCGACTTTCTAAGTTACCTAGTATAAAGTGGGCATAACTGCAAATATAGTGGAGCCAGGGTCATGGGCCCTGGTAGTAAGGTAGAGGGTGTGATGGTGAATAAGTATTCCAAGATTGGGTTGAATCCCTTTGATAGTATGGAAGTTATTGATGTTTGAAAAAACTTTAACCTTTGTTGCAACGCCGATGCCAATGCCTACGCCAACACACGGGTGACAGTATAAGCTCTCATTTTCTTTGAAAAGTCGAGCTAAAAAGGAAAGGACAAATTTGTGGACTCTTGGTAAAGTTAACATGTCGGAAAACATGTATTTCATAAACCCGTCATAGAACAGCAGGCACAGGTTTTGAGTTTATCATGTAAAATTCTGAAACATACAGAGTCTTTAAACCCATATACCACCTACCAAAAATTGTATATTTGTTTCTTCTAGACCATATCCAGCATATGTATTGAAAACAGTTTTTGACATAAAAAATCTGAAATCTGACCAAAATCTGAAGAATCTCATGTCTGTAATAGTTATCTTTTGTGGTAGTTTACAAGGTCTTGGTAATTTTATAGTGAATTGTGATCAATCTATATAATTAACACAGTTGAATAACTCTTTCCCAGATAAGTCCTGGTTTTGATGTGATTATTATTGATAAAACAAAATTCCAAAACAATAAAAAAAAGAATAAAATGTTAATAAACAACATTTTCTCCTTTGCCCCTATTGCTTTCCATGCTACAACACATACATTTCCACATTAAGTAACCATTATTTTGTGTCATCTGCATCACATTTAAAATTGAATCAGCCAAAATTTTCATTTGATCTATCTGGTGCAATAACTTGAAATAATCAGCCATAGAATTATAAAATTTTAGAGTACAGTTAGATAGTGTATGTAAACTATTCCATCCATTATTAGATAGCTAACACCTCATGCAATTCTGCTTCCATCTAAGTGTTTTCCCATGATAACGAAAGTTGACAAGAGAATCCAGATACTAAATCCTGAAAGGCCTGTCAATTTCCATTGCCATGGATGTTTTGAAATGTCATTATCCCCATTTAACTCTTTCCCAAACATCAAAATAGGGTGTTCAAATTTCAAAGCTGATGCAGACAACAAATTGAATATTGACGAACAGCGGGTTTGTGTATGATAAAGTCAGGAAAATATTGAGGCAAAAGAAGAAACTGCTGGTTATCAGCAGTTTCTTCATTTGTCTCAATACTTTCCCAAGCCTATTTTCTTAGCGACGTCAAAACCTGAGGCGTGTTCTTTAGAGCGAGATTTTTAAAGATTTCTTCAGATGTTTTTGATACAGCGTCTTTGAGACCGAGATTATAAGCGAGGTGCTCCGACTGTTCCATACTTCATACAAATGACGTCATTATGACGTCATTTGTATGAAGTATGGAGCATTCGGAACTCCGCGGTTTATGACTCATAGAGCATTCGGAACAACTCGGTCAATTCTCTCCCATATAGATTCTACAGAATTTACCGAGGGGTTCCGAAAGAAGTATAGAGCAATGGCGGCTCGCAGTGATCGTCTTAAAAATCTTGCTCAAAAGAGCGCTTTATCCTAAAACATCTTAAGAAATCTCAAGATATCTCAAGAAATCTCGCTCTAAAGAACGCACCTCTGGTCTTGTCTGGGAAAGAGTTAAATCTGTACAGTACCTCTAATCCTTTCTGTCTCCGTAGGCATGCTAATTTTTACACTATATAGGTGATGTGCAAAGACAAGCTAGGTGATGTGAAAAGAAAATTAAGCTGTACAACAAAAGAGTGATCTACTTCAAGAACAGTCTGATTAAAATGAGATGTTTTATCTTATTTCATACAGTAACATCTGAGAGTCACCAGTTTGAGGTAATCTTCAAATATCAATTATTTTTAATCTAACCAATCAAATCTCTCGCTTTATATCGTTTTCCATGATAAACACATGAAAACATAAGGTACTGCACAAAAATGAAATTCCCTCATGGGAAAGTTTGCAGTTTTAACCCATGCCCACATATTGACACTTTTTGACGCCACACAAGATAATGGCTTTGAAAAACATTGTGGAAAATGAAGAAATTGCTTGGGTCAAGCAATTTCTTCATTTACCAAAATGTTTTCTACTAAGAAAAAATATTGTCTTCAACAATTTGAGTGAGTCTAAAATTTTGCCATCTGGTAATGGGTTAATCGTTTTTGGAATGTGGTATTAACATTTTTTTAATTGGTCAGAGTTGGTGCCAGTGAGATGTTAATGTGGATAACGAAAATATCAAATTTTAATCAGATTGCTTCTAGAACTACAGACTGTAAAGGGAGGGAATACTGGGTGTGATAAAATATACTTAGTTATTTACCCCTTTCCTTCCACAATGCTTGAAAGATAAATGGAGGTTAAATATGTAAGAACACACAAAAATATAACATATTCTAGTCATGTTATTCGTAATGAACTCAAAAGATGGGAGTGAATATACATATATGAAATATATATTCCAACAATATACATGTGTATATGAATGTTGCTGAAAGATTTCGAACCATAACTAAGCATTTGAAATGATGTCCAAAAAAACCTGCCATACTTTTGATGTCAATATTCTGAGTATTTCCCTATTTTGACTGTGATACTTACTTGTTTCCTTATTTTTATCAAATTTGTTTATTGTTTTCCAGTTAACTAATCTATCTTAGCATAATCAGGTGTAACTAGTTTATATGTTAGACAAAAGTGCTGTTGGAGAAACTATATGACGACATTTACAACATCATACTAATTTTACTATCAACTACATCAATATTTATTTTTGATGTCATAGCAATGCTTATAGATCGAATATCTATAGGAAAGTTACATTGAAAAATGATGAAGAAAAATAGAGAATAAAATATTAGGACCCTATGGTTGGAAATCTCCCATATCCAACATACAAGTATATCATGCTACCAGTCACACAGATGTAAAGGATTCAGATTCTATAACTCATGATACACTTTATTCGACACAACACACTGTTACTAAATTTTACAAATTCAGATGGTATACACTAACATCAGACTGCACACAGTAATGATCAATCTAGATAACTGCTTTCTAGTAAAGCAGGCTAATTTCAGAATCTGACTGGCAAGTATTTTTCAAATCCTTTTCCAAACAACAAAATTATAGGATGCTCAAATTTGAAAGCAGTTGAAGACCACAAAATAGATGTGTATAAAGATGGGATTTGTGTAGATGACCTTTGGAAAAAATTGGATGCAAAAGAAGAAAATGCTGATAACAGGCATTTTCTTCTTATGTCCTTATGTTTTCCAAACTTTTTTTCTGTAAGGACCTGAAAACGAGGAAAGGTTTAGGAAATGATTAATTAATTAGTTTAGCTACAAAATGCAGAGACTTACCCGGCTCGTATATTTTTGGCCGCATTCCTGGCCATGGCATGTCCAACCCTGAGTTTGATCTGTACCAGTCTGGAGCAGTGTGGCAGGTATATATTACATAGTGGTGATTCTGGCGTGGAGAAATGTTGAAGTCTGCCCTCTGGATAAAAATGTTGTATACTCTCACCATAATCTTCCATCTGAATAAATATAAATGGCCAAAATCTAACAAAATCATATTCTTTATATTCCGATATCTTATTGTATTTGCAAACAGTCCTAACAACTAGAGCTACCACTAAATGTGATCATACCACTACAGTGTCTTTTCACAATACCAAAAATTCATCTGAGGGCCATAACTCTTTAGTAAATCAATAAGCAATTTCTAAAATTTGATAAGAACAACTACTAGCAGGAGTGATACTGAGTTTATCGGTGAATTAGATCTCTCCAGTAGTTCTTGAGAAATAGAGTGGACATTCATACTAACCAGCCAATATGGACTTACCAAATATTGAGGGAAAACAAACTGTACCTGTTTAATAATGATGTTTTGAGCCTGTAGATAATTCTCCATGGTTCTCTCTGTAAATATCACACTATCATCTGACCTCTCAATGGCCTCCAGATCAGTACGCAACGTGATGGCCATGACAAACATTGAGGGAAAACAAACTTTACCTGTTTAATAATGATGTTTTGAGCCTGTAGATAATTCTCCATGGTTCTCTCAGTAAATATAACGCTATCATCTGACCTCTCAATGGCCTCCAGATCAGTCCTCAGCGTGATGGCCATGGACAGTAACTGACCACCAGGGATGGATAACCTGGGTATGTTCATCAGTAAGTTGATGGATTCCTGAAACATATCACAGGAAATATCTATGCTAAAAAAATAGAGAAAACAAGTTGTCACAAGAACCCATTGGTTTTAAACAAAACAATTTCTTCAATGTATTATGCTATCCAATGCAAATTTGTACTTTTGCCCAAAATAATCATCAGTCAATGTGAATCTCGCCGCAACTCAGATTAATCTAAACTTTTGTTGTTTATGGATTTAAAATGAAAGACTTTAAAGCAATCATAAATCATTAATAACATGACCCAAAGAAGATTAAATGAGTATTTTTTTTATATCCCATACAAAAGCTTAGGACGATCAAACACATAACCTGTATATCCAGAGCATTATGGATATACTAAATACCTCTCTCCCAAACAAGACCTGGTTTTGACGTCCCTAACAGAAAAGGCTTTGGAAAAATTGAAACAAAAGAAGAAACTGCTGATAATCAGCAGTTTCTCCTTTTGTCTCAATATTTTCTGCGCTACATTGTGCACAAGTCCATTCCTTTTCAACATCAATTTTGTCATCTGCAGCAGCTTTTAAATAGGACTACTCTAAAATTTTGTTGTTTGGGAAAGGGATACTTGCACCCCTTCTTCCCCCACCCCACAGACAATTAAAGAACAAGACCACAATTACCTGTAGAAGTGAGATTGTATGATCGAGATTCTTCCCTTCTATAACATTTAGTGTAGCACCATGTACGAGAAACTCGGCTTGTTTCTCAACATCACCGCAAGCCTCTGATTCACCTAGACCCTCCGCACAATATTGACGACAATCTGCAAGCTCCTGGAGAACTTTGTTGTCACTTCCTGAAGTGGGGAAAAAACAGAAAGTCTATCTTACTGTTTCGATAGGTAGAGTCTAAATTTTGAAACATTTTTAGCTAATAATAATTACTATTAAAAGACCAATAACTATGCACAATTTAGCATATAATAATACTTTCTATAACTATGACAAATCTCAAAGAAAAAAAATTTGCACATTTTCTTCAAAAATAAAGAAAAACAAGAGCTTCGCAGAGCGGCGCATATACGCCCGAGAGGGGCTTGTCAGTAAAATTGGCATTTTTTTTTAAATTCAAGGGCAGATAATTCAAACATGAAAAGTTATCAAAATTGTGTTTGCACAACAAGACACCATAGAGATTCATTGTGGCTACTTTGATTAAATTCTGGTTGAAACTGTAGAAGTAGCATACAGGAGAAAATGGGCATTTTTGAGAAAATAGGCATTGTTCCTTAAATTCAAGGGCAGATAATTCAAGAACGAAAACAGTTATCTAAATTCCTTAAGCGAGTGGCACAACTAGACATCATGGAGATTCACTGTGGCAAGTTTGATCAAATTCTGATCAAAACTGTAGGAGGAGTTGCGCACACAAGAAAATAAGGCATTGTTCCTTAAATTGAAGGGCAGATAATTCAAGAACGAAAACAGTTATCTAAATTCCGTAAGCGAGGTGCACAACTAGACACCATAGAGATTCATTGTGGCAAGTTTGATCAAATTCCGATCAAAACTGTAGGAGGAGTTGCGCACACAAGAAATTGCTAACGGACGGACAGACAGACAGACGGACGGACGGACAGACAGACAGACGGACGGACAGACAGACGAGCGGGGCCATAACATAATATGACCCTTCGGGCGTGTAAAAAGATTGATCATTCATGATCCAACACACAAATACTTTACTTAACATCGAACAAAACTTCACACAGATCATATTTCTAGAATTCATCAGTAGATCACAAATTGAATGTAAATTGACTGTTTTCACAATCAGTAGATTATGGATTGTTGTCAAATCAAAGGCCCCACCTTTCACTTCACCCATCCCCCTAATCTCTGCCATCAAACTTTTCACAAGAGCCAGTCGTCCACTCAGCCATAACCTTGCATCTAGCCGTGACCTAGACTGGAAGTTCTGGTACTCAAACTGGCTGTTTTCTGGCTCACTGAGCTTGATCTGTACAACAGGGCGCTTAGGACCCTCTGAACGGTTCTTTAGAGATGAAGGTCTGAAATTGAAATCAATTTTTGTGTATAACTGTTTGAAACATTAACGCAACAGTAGTTGTCCTCAGACAATATGGCTTGCCTTGAAATATTGAGGAAAAGGGAGAACATGCATGTACCCGGTAATCTGTCCAAAGTATTCTTGATTAGAGACATCAAAATCAGGACTTGTTCTGTAGCATATGAAAACTACATGACAAACATGATTATATATGCAACTTTTATAAATACCTAATATTAATTTCATGACATCTCCATTGTATAGGCTTATTCTTGTTAATATTGCTAGTAATACATGTATATCGTCGGTGTAAATGCAAAACCTTGTATGTCGATTCTTGCGATTTTCAAAGTACAAACTTGTGTGCCCAGTTTAGACAATTCTCGCAGGTGTTAAGATATTTTTACTGATTAGTAATAATGATACATTATTTGTGAACAAATTGTCCAAATTTCAAGTAAAACATTTCAGTTTTGGAAAAGTTATTACAATTTGCTCGCTCCCCTTTAAAATTTTCCAAAAACGAGATACGAGGTTTTGCATTTACAACGACGATATATTGGATGGCGATGACAATAAATAGTGTGATACAGTAAAAGTATGTCAAAGAATATAACAAGAGTTTCTGTATTACAGAGAAATGAACTTCAGTTCAAGATCTTTCCAGAAAAGAAAGTACAATACTTCTTTAATTAACCCATCACCAGACAACAACATTTTAGATTGGTCCAATTTGAAAGCTGTTGCAGATGACAAAATGAATGTTATTAAAGATTAAATTTGTGCATGTTATAGCATAGAAAATATTGAGGCAAAAGGAGAAAATGCTGAGTGCCAGCATTTTCCTCTTTTGACTCAACATTTTCTCAAGTTGACTTCAATACGGACATCAAAACCTGCACTTGTTTGTGAAAGGGTTAATTCTCTATAGATTAATCCTGTCCCAAATAATATTGGTAATATGCATTTTTAACTTTTGCCTCCATGTTTTCCTAAGCTTACTCTATCAGTGACATCAAAACCAGGTCTTGTTTGGGAAAGGGTTAAATTAATAGCATCAAAAGCATGTTCTCACAGTCACATAGATGCAACTAAAATGGAAGTCATTAATGTTTCATTATTGATCCTTTTGCGGACATCAAATTTTTTCAGAGGTTCAAATTAACAGCCATTGCAGACAACAAAATATGATGTAATACCCGGTATTTCAAGGTAGAATTGTAAGCTAAAGTAGGGAAAACATGAAGGAAATGAGGTAATCATGGTACATATGTATCAACATTTTCTTCTTTTCTCAAATATCTTGCAAAATGTAATTATATTAACATTGTCAAAACATTGTTTGAGAAAGGGTTAAAGAAGATGCAAGGAACAGAAGAATAGGCATAACGAAAGGTCAAACAACAACTTTACAACAGCAAGAGAGCTAACTTAATGCCCAAATATCTTCTTTTGAAACAGTTATGCTAAAAAAAATAAATATTTTTTTATATTTCTTTTATTCAGAATGTAATATTGGTAAGCTGTAGCAAACAAGATATGTATCTGACCCCCTCCCCTAACAGGTTTTTTCATGTTAAACACGATTTTGATTTTACCTTCACATACTTGAAAAGGAGGAATATGACATTGAAGAGGTTTATATGGGATAGAACAGATAGGTATTGATTGACATAAGTAACATGAAATATCTCAAGTCTGTATCTAAAGTGTTTGTGGAGAAAATGGCTATGCATAGAAATGTAAGTCTCTATGAACAGTTTAACCCTTTCCCAAACAAGAATTGGTTTTGACGTCCCTAATAGAAAACACTTGGGAAAACATTGAGACAAAAGAAGAAACTGCTGATAACCAGCAGTTTCTCCTTTTGTCTAAATATTTTTCTCTGCTATATTGTACACATATCCTATCTTTATTCACATATAATTTGTTGTCTGCAACTTCTTTCAAATTGGACCTAATTTTTTTGGGGGAAAGGGTTAAAGGAAAGGAGACACTGAATGGGGCAATGTTATAAGATTGAGGAATAAACTGAAATAAAGGTGAATAAAGTAAAACATAATTCTGTGAAAGTGAAATGGGTCATTTGGAACATGTTTACCTCTCTCTCTGAAAGCTCTCCCTGTAAAAATGATTTGAGCATAACAATTCTATGTCATGAAATAGTGAATTATCAATATACAAAAATATTTCATCAAGAATGAAAACAAAACTTTAGTCTATACATTAGATGTGGTTAAACTAAGTAACATTTGGCTGTGCTTAACCCTTTCCCAAACAACAAAAATTTACGGTTGCCCAATTTGAAAGCTGCTGCAGACAACATAAGTGATACTGATATATGTAGCATATATGTACAATATAGCAGAGAAAACATTGAGGCAAAAGCAGAAAAAGCTGATTATCAGCAGAGAAAACATTGAGGCAAAAGCAGAAAATGCTGATTATCAGCATTTTCTTCTTTTGCCTCAATGTTTTCCCAAACCTTATCAATCAGGGACATCAAAACCAGGTCTTGTTTGGGAAATGGTTAAATGAGATAGCACTTCTTTCAAACATTAACCCTTTCCCAAACAAGACCTGGTTTTGACGTCCCTAATAGAAATGGCTTGGGAAAACATTGAGGCAAAAGAAGAAACTGCTGATGACCAGCAGTTTCTCCTTTTGCCTCAATATTTTCTGTGCAATATTATACACTAATCTTATCTTTAACAACATCTATTTTTTCATTATCAGCAGCTTTCAAATAGGAAAAGTCCAAATTTTGGCCGTTTGGGAAAGGGTTAATTGGATCTTGTCCAAAAGGGGTCAATTGCATTTACAGGCACCCTAGTCCTCACATGTTCAATGAATAGGTAAAAATATGCAATTTCAAAATAGTACAAGAAAAACCTCTTTTCTGACATACAAAAGATTGTTTAATTAAAGATCTAGTAAGAATATCCTACCTTGGTGGGTGGGGTATAAGTTTCTTCTTCTTGAACAAGTTGGATGACTGTAACAGTTTCAGTGAAGACAGGACTATCCTGGCAGACATGGGTGCATGGTGTTTTAACATGGAGATCTCGGCCTGCTCTAGTTTACACAACACCACTAACTCTAGTTCTGCTGCTGATAGACCTTCAAGTCCTGGAATAAATAAGCCATAGTCACAACATGCATCAGACTTGACACATTCTGTGAAACTCTTTTATACAAATCTATCTCTTGATGTAGTATGAACATATATACAGACAGATAGACATAGAGATGATACAAATCTATGATTCCCTTCCGTGGCATGTAAAAATAATAGTTTTGTAAGCTATAGAGTAGATCCATAAATGAACTGAGATCTATATCCCTCCAACATTTGAGACAAATACAGGTCTAGACCAGCCTTAAATTACCTATACCATTCTCAGTGGTGGATCCAGAAGGGGTATAGGGGGTTCAAACAAAACCCCTCTGTAGACTGATTATTTCATTTCCATGCAGAAATTCAGTCAAAATTTGTAATACTAGGAAAACGAACCCCCCTATTTGTATATTCGAACCCCCTCTATGAAATGATGGATACATCACAGATTCTGACCTATGTTGTCTTCGAATAGCTTCTTCATGACATGCAGCAACTTAACCCTTCCCTTACGACTAAAACAACGGCCTTACCCCCTCTCTCTAGTTCAGCATTTTCCTGTATAACATCAGATATAGTGCCCACCATCTGATCTGCCACAACTAACAGAGTACCCTTGATAAACTCCAGTGTTATAGGCTTCTTGTGGCCAGAAAACCTCTTTGTTACACTGGGATGTTGTAATAAACACTATAATCCTTACCCCCTCTCTCTAGTTCAGCCTTTTCCTGTATAACATCAGATATAGTGCCCACCATCTGATCTGCCACAACTAACAGAGTACCCTTGATAAACTCCAGTGTTATAGGCTTCTTGTGGCCAGAAAACCTCTGTTACACTGGGATGTTGGAATAAACACTATAATCCTTACCCCCTCTCTCTAGTTCAGCATTTTCCTGTATCACATCAGATATAGTGCCCACCATCTGATCTGCCACAACTAACAGAGTACCCTTGATAAACTCCAGTGTTATAGGCTTCTTATGGCCAGAAAACCTCTTTGTCACGATACCAGTCGCATCTGTGTCTTCACGGGCTGAAATGAAGTGTGATATTGTTTAAACCTTGTCCAAACAGCAATAATTGGGTTATTCCAACCTGAAATCTACTGCAGATGACACAATGGATGTCAATAAAAAGATCATGAGTGTATATCATAACACAGAAAATATTGAGACAAAAGGAGAAAATGCTGATGATCAGCATTTTCTCCTTTTGTCTTGATGTTTTCCAAAGCCTTTTCTATTAGGTATGTCAAAACCCAGTCTTGTTTGGTAAAGAGCTGAAATGCATGTATCTATTCTACATTGACATACTGGGATGAAAAAGGATGAGCTTATAATTATAAGATCTAATCCCTCTCAATTATGTTTCCTGGGAAATACACCAGTACTAAATATGTGGGCCAATGGGAAGGCAAGATCAATCTAAGCTGATGAGGATCCTTGCTAATGAGAATCAAACTCAGAATCGTCTTATCCTGAAACTCGCGCTAAACCTGAATGACTTGAACATAGACACAACACAAGAAATTAAAATAAAATGTATCTAAATATAAACAATCTATAAAAGAAGTAATTTTTGTATTATTTATTTTTCATCATTTTTTTGTATTTTTCTGATTTCTTTTAACAATTTTATATGTTTACCTAAAAGTCAGATTAAATTGTTATGAATTCATGCAGGTGAGACAAAACACACAATTAAAGTGAAAAAAAAAATGAAATAGTAAATGGGAGTGGAAAAGAAATTTAATTTAATTAAAGATGATATAAGAGTTTTAATTTAGTACCACCACTTGTAAGTAAGTAAATATAGCAGATATTTTTCATAAAAAATCACATCTCAAAATTGAGAACGAAAGCACTTTCAAACAAAGTAAAACTGATTCTATGAAACATTGACAAAAGATTGGCCACATAGCAAAATTAGGGAGTGATTTTCTGTGAAGTAATGTAAAGTGGTTCTACGAAGCATTGACATTAGATGGTCACCAAGCAAAGATCTAGTGTGATTTTCTATGGTGCAAGAAAACATCTGTGCTGACCCTTTAACCAGTGATACAAGAGTGCCACAGTCACAAAAGTGCCACCATTTTGCAATGACCATTTTTCCTTTGATGCAGTGTAATACCTCAAAACCCTGACAGTGTCTGCTTGATAAGGTAACTAGAAACATTCTGTGAAAATCTAATCCATATCAATTCATAAATGGTAGAGTTGTATTCAAGAGATGTGGACATGTATGTACATGTGGACGTGTAAGCACAAAATTAATGGAGATGATACCAATATACAAACACCTTGACAGTGTATTATAAATGAAAACCAAAATTACAATTACCAGTGGAAGCCGGAAAGTAAAGCACTAACCAGTGTAATTGAAGCGACACTACTCTAACAAGCAAATGCAAATTGGCATATTTCTTGCTCAAATTTTTAGCTTGAGCCCAATTCTTTCTTTCAGATATAATTGCAGTACTTTTGATAAAAAGTACCGCTTACAGTTAGAAAGAATTACCTTCTCATAGAAATCTAAAATACTCTTTCAAGAAATTTTAATCAACAAAATTTTGCTTGAGCACAAATCATAATTTATAGTTTCTGATGACAATTTATTAAATGTAATAAAAAAAATTCTAAGTCTATGAGTATGCAAAAAGGTAAAATTAAGGATTTCTCACTTCATGGATATCACAAAGGAATGAAAAGGAAGGGAAGGATAAGTAATAGGCCGAGTCAAGTTAAAACAAATTAAACAAGATGAAATAAGATATGGAAGTATTAGAAAGTGAAGCTGAAAGATAAAACAAAATATAAGTGTGAAAGATTATCAGTGTTGAATAAAAATATGTGGTAGACCAAATGAATCACCCCGTGCTGTAAGACAAAATGACACCCAGAACTTTCTATGCCATACCTGTATGTTGATGTGACTTACTGTTATCTTACTGTTTTAGGTATTCCACCCCTAATGAGATTCAGGTGATGTCATAATTGTTCAGGGGACGTCGTAAACATTGGGCAGTGGAAAGTCCTTTTTTGGCAGAATAGGTCCAGATATGTACCTAATGTTACTGACATTGCACGGAAAAATCTGCAGTATGTATCTCATTAGGGGGTTGACTACCTTGATTAGCACCAATTACAATTACAGTCATGTACATTGGTAAAATACTTGCATTTCATGCGATGAAGTTTGTCTAAAATTGGGGAAAGATTTTAGTAAAGCAAACAATGAAATTTTGTTTCCTTGGAATTAGAGCCAACAAGTCTATCAATATGTCTATGTTTAAGCTGTAAAGAATGTGAATTACAAGGTGATTTTACAAAAAAATCAGAAAAAATATGGGCATAGAAAGTTTTTTTTGAGAAATGAATCTTCAATTTTTCAAGCATTTTTAAAGAAATACATGTACTTATAATCCAAAAATCATGTTTTGTGTATGGTATTCAGCAAGCATGGTACTCTCCAAAATCCCATGCATTTTATACAACACTTTCACAAACAACAATATCTTAGATTGATCCAAACTGAAAGCCATTTCAAATGACAAAATAAAAATTAGTAATATGAAATCTTTATATAACAGCATAGAAAACAATAACAGAAAAGGTCACCATTATTTTTTATACCAATATTCCAAAGGATCAACAAAACCATCATTTTATTGGGAAAGTGATTATATAATTTTCTTTACTTCAGATGTTTATTTTTTTTTAACATAACATTTATTGGATTGTTTACAAAAGGACAAAGTTTAAACAACAATTTTTCAGGCTTTACAATGAAGATTCATTTCACAACCAATGTGTGCTACTAGTGTGTTTATAACTACAGTATGACCAGTGATGACAATACATTTATCCAGTAGACTCTCATCTCCCACACTCTTAGTGTCAGCCTTAGTATCAGACTTCTCATCACCATCTCCTCCTGCAGCATCTGGCTCTGGTTGAGAAATAACAAGGTTAACCCATTACCAGATGACAAAATTTCAGACTGTTCCAATTTGAAAGGTGTTGCAGACGACAATTTCAAGTTGATGCATCTTAAAAATCTTTCCAGTTTATGTAAGAAAACATTGTGGAAAATGAAGAAATTGCTTGTCAAAGGCAATTTCTTCATTTTCCACAATGTTTTCCATGCCTTTTCTTATAGGATCAAAAGGTGTCACTGTGCAGTAATGGGTTAAATAACGAAACTTTCATAAAGGACATCTACCTTTTAAGACTATCTGCTTTTGTTTTCACAAAATATCATTCCAAAACAAAATGAACAAATAATTAGCATGGCTTTCTACAGGGAAAAAATCAATTACAACTTTCATGATGGAAAATATGTATTCAAGAAGAAATTAATTAAGACAGAAGGTATTTGAAATGAAAATATATCATGAATTTCCTTTCCTGAAATGTTATACTGTAATGTACCGTGTAAAGCTTTTTTGTGAGTCACATTCAGTGTTCTCCGCAGAATATTTTGAAACTGTAGTGGCCAAGTATCATACATAAACCTTTATAGGCAGTGTTTGTGTAAATAAAAATAACTGCACATGAAATCATTATGGGAGATGAAGAAATTGCTCATTTTGAGCAATTTCTTCATTTCCCATAATGTTTTCATGCGGAAGTATTACACAAAATGCTCTACCTAAGACAGTTTTTGACATGGAACACCTCAAAATTACCCAAGTTAACCCTTTCCTAAATGACAAAATTTTGGGGTGATCCACTTCAAAATTTGACACAAATAACAAAATAGATGTTATAAAAGATAGGATTTGTGTAAAATATGGCATAAAAATATTGAGACAAAAGGAGAAACTGCTGCTTATCAGCAGTTTCTTCTTTTGTTTCAATGTTTTCCCAAGCCTTTTCTATTAGGGACGTCAGAACCAGGTCTTGATTGGGAAAGGGTTAACACAGTCAAACTGTGGGGTACTTTTGAAGCTGTAGGGGCATAACACTGATTTACATGAAGCTGTAGTTAGGCCGATACAGCTTATTGGGCTGGGAAGAACACTGCTATACAGAGTGAAAGGTGAAAGTAAGTAATTTTTGCAGAAATATGTATAAACAAGATGTGTTTCTGAAACATGAATGCCCCCAAAATGGCTACTTTTCTAAAATGTTAAGTTTTTGTGTAAAGAATTGATAAGGGTTAACGGATGACCTTGAGGAAGGTCATATTGCACGAAACAGATAGATTTAATTGAAAGAAAGAAAGTAAATATCAAATTTGAGCGTTTGGAGAAAAGGCCGATGCTAGCATTCATGTTAAGTTTTCCGACAGACAGATAGACAGACAGATGGACGGACACAAGTAAAACAATATGCCCCCGATCTAAAATTGCTAATCTGACATTTTGTTTGGAAGTAGTTGATGTTGTGAAAAACATAAATTCCTATCTCCAAAAGAAGCGCTGATTTTGATGACTATATAGAGTATTAAATTCAAAACTCATAAGGGAAAGAAAGAAAATACTGAATATCAGCATTTTCTCCTATTTCCTTAATGATTTCTATGCTATAAATTGTGCTCTTTCCATTCTCAATATCACTTTTTGTCAAGTGAAATGGCTTTAAATTTGGAAAAGCGTAAAATTTTGTTCTTCTGGAAATGGTTAACAATTATTCAATATTGTCTCTGTAACCAAATAGTGAAGTACAAAACAGTCCTATCAAATTATTCTAGCAGTGATCACCATAACTATGTAATGCCTACAATAAAATACACCAATGTAGCAATAATAACACCGCTTGCAATACATCCATTCTACATGTCTAAATTAAATCTTTACCAAACAACCTTTATTTGAGAACAATTATTGTGATCAAATGTAATGTAATGTGCAAATACTGGGCTGTCAAAAGTTGGTTAAAATGCCTTTAAAATGTATTCAATCAACTCATGCATGCATTTAACATTTTCCAAAACACTCCCTGCTTTTGACATGATTTCCTTTGTAAACATTAGAAAAAGGAAGGAAATGCTGATAGCTTGGATTTTCTCTTTTTCTGTTGTAGTTTGCCTATATAAGGTAAACTCGGGTACAATTCTTCTTTCAACTACAAAATTTTTCAATCTGGGCCAGGCCAAATTTCATTTGTTTGGTAAAGATTTAAATGTGAACTCACCCTCAGCATCTGATTCATCAATATTTTGTAGTGTTTTGTCTACAGTTGTAAACATAGTTGGATATTCTTTGTCATTTCAAAATTGAGACAAATCAATTCAAATCTTTTTCAAATGATATGTTCTGTTAATATCTAAGCAGTTTGCACAGTTTATTGATAACTTAGCAATCTAATACTAAGGAATCTTCAATTTTACATCCATATAATAAATATATAACATAGAAATAATAATAGGTATGGCATAAGAACATTTTCATATGAAGATAACTGATAATAATGAAAACTCTTTGATACAAACTTAATAAACTAAGCAAGTTCTGTTCTTAAACCCAAAATGATTTCTCTGCAGTATTCTAAGTCATCTATGATTCAAGCCTGTATACTAACCATCAGGTCCAGTTTTAGAGAGTTTAGCTCCTGGTTTCTTCCTGCCAGCTGTATCTCCTATCTTAAAACTACCGGATGTGGCCCCAGCTTTAGACATAGTACTGATAGTCAGCTGCTTCATCACCCCACCTTCTGGTACACTGAAATATTTAATAATATTTTTATTGATATAATTTATTGTCAACAGATCTCAAACATAGCCTCAAAATGAACTGTGACGTAAATGACAAAATGTTTGTCTAATTTGAAATGTCTTATGGCAAAAGCATTAGTTGATGATGAAATAAAGGAATAGCAAACAAATCATTACACTAACAACACCAATGTTCACATGAAAAAAATGCTACTCTACTCTTTATAAACATAATTTATTGCCAGAGTCTACATTCTTATCTTCATGGAGCAGCTTACACAAAGAGACAGATTGATACCAAGATATCACAATATGATCATATTGCATAATGTAAATGTATAAACTTGACAAGAGGGCCAGAATGACCCTATATCGCTCACCTGAAAGAAGTTTGAGACAGTATTACTACAGAATTAAATAAAAATCATTAAGATTTTAAGTCTGAACAGATTTCACAATAAATGAGCAAATACAATATTTGACCCAGTGATCTAGTTTTTGACTTCATGAAATAAAATGTTGAAAAGAGTCACTCAAGAGACATTCCTACCAAGTTTGGTTCAAATTGGCCTGATTTTAAAAGACTTTTTTTTATAATTTCCGATAAGCCTGGCCCTGCCCCGCCTAAATTTTTGTTCAAATCAAAAATTCACAAAGAAACTTTGAAAATAGTATCTCGAGGAACAAGCCTGTCAAGTTTGGTTTGAATTGGACCAATGGTAGATTTTTAAACAATTTTACTATGATTTCTTAAAGTCCTATAATCCCTGCCCTTCCCCGCCCAAATTTTTGTATGAATCTATTTGCTAACAAATTTTGAAAAGGGTCACTCAAGCAACATTGTTGCCAAGTTTGATTTAAATAGGGCCAATGGTTGATTTTTAAAGAATTTTCTTAGGATTTCTCTAAGTTTGATAACCCTACCCTGCCACACTGACATTTTTTCAGGCATGGAAAAATTTATGAAGAAGTTGTGAAAAGGTATCTCAAGGAACATTGTTGCCCAGGTTGGTTCAAATTGGTCCAATGGTTGATTTTAAAGAACTTTCTTATGATTTCTATAAGTTCCATAAGCCACGCCCTGCCACACCCACTTTTTTTAACAAATCAACAATTTGCAAGCAATTTTGGAAAGAGTCACTCAAAGAACATTACTGCCAAGCATGGTTCAAATTGGGCCAATGGTTGATCTTTAAAGAATTTTCTTAGGATTTCTCTAAGTCTGATAAGCCACGCCTAGCTGCCACGCCCACATTTTTTGACGAATTGAAATTTCACAAACAAGTTTTGAAAAGGGTTACTCAAGGAACATTGTTGCTAAGTTTGGTTCAAATTGGCTTACTAGTTGATTTTTAAAGAATTTTCTTACAATTTTTCTAAGTTTGATAAGCCAAGCCCTGCCAAGCTCACATTTTTTAACGAATCAAAAAGTCGCGTACAAGTTTTGGAAAGAGTCACACAAAGGAACATTACTGCCAAGTCTGGTTCAAATTGGGCAAATGGTTGATTTTTAAAGAATTTTCTTAGGATTTCTCTAAGTCTGATAAGTCACTCCTTGCCACGCCCACTTTCTTTGATGAATAAAAAATTCGCAAACAAGTTTTGAAAAAGGTCACCAAAGGAGTTTGGTCAAAATTGACCAAATGGTTTAGGAGGAAATGTTTAAAGAAATGTGAACGGACAGACGGACGATGGACAAAAAGCGACCACAATAGCTCACCTTGAGCACTTTGTGCTCAGGTGAGCTAAAAATTTCAAACCAAACTTACATGACGTCTTCTATACTGGGGAGTACAGGTATAGTTCTAGCTACAGAGACAAATAGATGAGCTTGTACCACAGACAGATGGCAGGTCATGTGTGGTCCATACAGAGTACTCAAGTTGGATGAAAGGCGCTTGTCCAATACATTCTCTAATACCTGAAACACAGTTATTATGTAGACCAATTGTCATAGTAAAGAAACCACTAATCCATTCACCATTACAATCTTTTACTTTATAAACTTCATAGATGTGCTGTTCATCTCAAAATTTCATCATTTATGAAATCTTTGAAAAAAGAGAATCAATAAAAGATCTTCTGTTTACAAGTAATTTTTTAAAAAATATGACCCTGATATTTAAATTTGACCTTGAAAGTGACCTTGACATTACAAGAATGGTCATGTCACAAGGAATTTAAACATGTTGTTAGGAGAAGGTCAAAACCTCGTAATTAAGCTTGGAATAACTGGAGTTACGAGATTTTGGCCTCCTACCGAAAGCATGTGAAATGTAACAGCTGTGCCAAGCTACAACTTCTCCTTTGGTCCCAATATTTTCAGAGCTATTTCATTCATAGATTCTATCCAGTATCATCATAAGTATCCATTATGTTCTTTGTAGCAACTTTGAATTTGGAATAGTAGTCTGAATTCTAGCTGTTTCCTAATGCGTTAATGGGTTAACTTACCTTGAGGTTATGAGGTTCTGTGATTGGTTTACTTGTATCAAACCTAACAGACACAATTTTGGACTCGACCTGTCTGAAGCTGCTGTCCCCTGTATGTGGGAGCCTCTCACCATGCAGTAGCCTCTGTAACACCTGGAACGCCTCTGTGTATAGACCCAGATCAGCCAGCACACGGCACTTCAGGATCCGACCATCCACGGTACGTTGTAGGTCACGACACACAAATGTGGTCAGATATTGGTTTAAGGTGAGTAATGGCAGTACCTGAAATGTTTAAGACAAATGATATTAAAAACATAAAGCTATAATAGAAAGTAGAATATAGTTCATACTATAGAATTGTAGAAAGATGCTTTAAATGCACTATTTCATGATCTTTGATTCTTGCTTTGAAAATTGTCTTTACACTAATCTAATTGAAATTTAGATCCTATCTTTCAGTAGGATCTAATGACCACCAGTTGGGGGTCATCTTCTGTGACCTTTTTTTTTACCAATCAGATTATGACTTTGGAAAAGTTGACTTTTCGCATGCACACAGGCATGCGCACTACCGTGCGCACTACACTTCCGTTTCTAACGATAACAAGATTAGTAGCCATGGCCGCCTCCATTGTGGTGATTTCACTACAAAGACAAAGACTAAAGTCCGTTAATTTTGAGAGCAAAGGCATGGCATTTATGAAGCGGATAGTCTTCTGCATACCTCCAACACTGGCAGCAACAATTCAACACGATCATCACGCCAACCCGAAACAAAGCGATGTTAACTTATGAACGTATAAACTATATATTGGCAATTTGAGAGAGTGTGAAAGAGATTCCCGATTAGCTCAGTTGGTAGAGCGTCCAACCCATGAACCATATGGTGAGGAATCGATTCCCAGCTTGGCTTCATATTTTTTTTTTCCTACTATGTATTTTATATTTTTCAAACTAAACGATTCTAGAAATCGCAGATATAAAAACATAATTGGTAATTGTATTTTTATTTCGTTTTTGCAATTTCTAGAATAATTTGGTATGGAAAAATGTAATTAAAAAGATAAGAAAAAAATAGGGGGACAAAAAGATGAAGTAGGCGCGAGGTTCGATCCTCTAATCTACGATGTACAAGACGGCAGCTCTACCAACTGAGCTAATCTGACTATTGCTAAATGTACACCAATTGTCAATATATAGTTTATATGTTCAAAATTGCACACCGCTCTACTTCGGCTTAGCACAATGATAGCACAAACTGCCACTTACAGTGCCAAAAATATACCGAAACCTATCCACTTCATTAATAAATGCCATATCTTTGCTCTCAATCCTAACTAACTGGCCAGACTATTATTTTTGTCAGTATATATAGGAATTTATATTTAATTATATAGGAATTTTGGGGCGAACAAGTTCGTGTGGCGGAAAATTCCTGGGGTACCATGATATGTTGTATGAAATTGTCAAGGCTGTGTATACTTTAGAGCGTGTGTAATATGGTATGGACTTTTTGGGCGGTTTGTTGAGCCCCTCTCACATGGGTTTTTACTGTGGGTGGGTGGGTTGGTTGTAGGACCAGGGTTCCCTCAATGCATTACCCCAATGGGTGTTGGGGTGCAGTAGGGGCATGTGGTGGCGCCACATGTGGTTTGGGTCCTACTTGCTTAATATTATCTTAGCTGCAGCCAGCAAGGCTATGGGTTCCCCCGGGGGTTTTCCGCCCGCGAACGAGATCTCTCTGCCACAGTCATCTTCAATTTCATTATAAATCAAAAATTAAATTGATAAATTTAAAAATGATATTTCTTTGTGGTCATTTTCGTCTCTTCCAATAAATGCCATATCTTTGCTCTCAAAACTAACAGACTTTGCTCTTTGCTCGGTGTCAAGCGCGTGTCTATCAACTGCAGTCATTTTGGTGTGTGTTGTCAGGGACAACAGACCTGCGTTTGCAACAAGCGTTTTGATTGGTTGGTGTAAAAATAGAAAACATGGAAATTCCCAGGTCAAAGAAGATGACCCCTAATGCGTGATCTTCAGATGTAACATGAAATTATGTCATCTGGATTCATTCAGATTGGTCTTTACACCTATCCCAAACCACAAAGTTTTAAATATTTTTAGTTACAAAGCCACTGCAAATGAAATTTGTGTCAATTACTGCATGAAAAATATTGATACAAAAGGAGCAAATATGGGTCATTAGCATGTATTCTTTTGCCTCATTATCTTCCCAAGCAGATTTGTCAAAACCAGGTATTGTATGGGAAAGGGTTAAAATAAATTCAAGGAAATAAAGATACAGGTATGAATACATACAAACAAGTTATGGTGTCCCCGTGCTAGTTCCTCTATGACCCATCGTAGAGCAGCCATCAGTTGTCGTCCATCTGCGCGGAACTTCTCTGACAGTATATCTATACCAGGGATCAGGTTTGTGACCTCACATCCCTCCCCCACCTCATACATGGCATAGTCACGATCAGCCTGTGGGTGGGGTAATGAGGACCGGAATATAGCCTGGAATGTGAGTAATTATATACTTAGATATGAGAAATAGACATATAAATTCAATGTCATGAAACAAAGGGACACAATATCATTGAATGGGTCTTTGTAATAAACTAATAATCATATTCACATGTTAAGAAGGATCCCTGTGCCATTAGATAGATGACCAAAGAAAGGGTATGATAATAAGAATAAGATACATCTTGCTTTTAGATTTTTGATACGTCTTTTAATCATAATTATGCACAACAGTATAATTAAAGAAAGTGGAGAAAGAAAGCAGTAAATACTTGCCTTGAATAGATAACCAGACAGGAAGCAGCATTCTGTCCTCAAACCTAGGTCAGAGGTGAGAATATACCTGGAGAAGATAAAGAATATACTTCAATATATCGCTACTTTTCATTAAAAAACCTCGTAACTGCAGCTTAAATCAAGCTGCAGTTACAAGCTTTTTGATGAAAAGTGACAATATAGTGAAAAGAAAGCTTGAATCAATAGAATGTGATGAAGAAAAACATTCTGACTTATTTCAAAGGTCTATAAGGCAAAAGCATATCTTCCATTCCCAAACAGATTTTCTTAGGCTTGACCTATTGGCATTTTTCTGATGCTAAGTGATCTAATGACACAATTGTTGAGTACAGACACTGGACAAATAATACCTTGATGATGTTGGGTTTACTCAGTGGAGCTAAAAATAGACTGGGTCTCTATCATTGCTCAAATAGATTACCCTTGCAAGTTCTAATCACATTTTCAGCAAACAGTTGGACTTTATAAAGTAACATATACAAATTCAAGCAAAGGTACAACCACTTACTGAGCTATGTTAGAAGTCAGAACACCGGCCAGCAGACATCCCCAGATACCCGACCGTTTCACAAGCTCAGCTCCAATATCTTCCGAGTCCTTAAATATATCACGCCATGTGTGTATGACATCTTCTCCATCAATAATCACATCAAGCGCCTCGGCCCACCACTTGTACGCCGCCCGCACATTTCCCACATGATAATGAAGGTTACCCATCTCATGCATGGCCTGGGCTGCCAACTCCATCTCTTTCTTGGCTAGTAACATCTCTGAAAGGTTAGTTAACCCTTTCCCAAACAACACAATTTTGGAATGATCAAATTGGAAATCTGCTCTATAGGACACAATTCATGTTTAAAAGGAAAGGATTTGTGTACAATATGGCAAAGAAAATATTGAGACAAAAGGAGAAACTGCTGGTTATCAGCAGTTTCTTCTTTTGTTTCAATGTTTTCTCAAGCCTTTTCTAATAGGGACGTCAAAACCAGCTCTTGTTTGGGAAAGGGTTAATAAAATGATTACATCTTATCTTTCCCAAACTAAAGAATTTTAGACATATCCAAATCATTAGCCATTGCGGACAACACAATTGGAAATGAAAACAGTCAAATATGTCAGTTATGTACTAGAAAATATTGACAGGAAAGGAGAAAATGCTGGCTATCAGTATCTTCTTCTATCCTACCAATGTTTTCGTAGTGTCTTTCTGTAAGGGACATCAAGACAACAGCTTCTTTTGAAAACTGACAAAACGACAGCAGATTTCACAATTGTTCTTTCTCGGAGAAAACAAACATCTTTTGATTCACAAAGATACAAATTGAAATAAAAATTGATAGATGTATCAAAAGCCCTGAACCAGATAAAGAACAGTACATACCAATAGATTTTTCATACGAAGAGACAACCGTCCCAGTCTGTGACCTGGGTATGGGTGCTGTCTGTACGTCTGATGGGTCCTTGTATTCCTCTCTACTGATATCCAGGGGCGTTGTTGGCTAGTCCAATTTGAAAGCTGATGTAGACCTCAAATGCATGTTGTTCAAGATAGAACATGTGTTATTTATCACAGAAAATATTGAGACAAAAGATGAAAATGCTGATCATCAGCATTTTCTTCTTTTGCCTCAATGCTTTCTTGAGCCTTTTCAAGAGGAAACATTTAAACCTTGTCTTGTGAAGTGGAAACATTTAAACCTTGCCTTGTCTGGAAATTGTTTCAGTAGCCAAATATAACATATAAAACACTTCATACCAATAGATTTTTCGTACGATGAGACCACTGTCCCAATCTGTGACCTGGGTATGGGTGCCGTCTGTACGTCTGATGGGTCTTCGTATTCATCCCTACTGATATCCAGGGGCATTGTGGGCTAGTCCAATTTGAAAGCTGCTGCAGTTAACAAAATGCAACTTGTTCAAGATGGGATTTATGTGTGATTTATCACAAAAAATATTGAGACAAAAGAAGAAAATGCTGATCATCAGCATTTTCTTCTTTTGCCTCAATGTTTTCTTGAGCCGTTTTAAGCAGAAACATTAAAATGATGGCTTATTTGGAAATTGTTTCAGTAGCAGAGGTCAACATATAAAAGTCTTAAATACCTATGGATTTCTCATATGACGAGACAACTGTTCCAATCTGTGACCTGGGTATGGGTGCTGTCTGTACGTCTGATGGGTCTTCGTATTCCTCCCTGCTGATATCCAGGGGCATTGTGGGCTGGGGTCGTGCTGTGTTTGGTATAAAGTCTACTCTAGACGGAACACGACTGGGGGAACCCTCAGCTACTGTTGGAAAATGAGAATGAAATCTGTGATCATCTTATTATAAAGTACAAGCTGATCAGGGCACAGCATTTTTTTTTCTCTCAACTTTTTCAAAGCTGCATGATATATATATTCTGTATCATCATTGTTTTGTCAGCAAATTTTATTTGAATGGACAAAAACCTGCCATTTCATGATTTGAGAAAGGGAAAAGCAAGAGCGCCATCATAACAATACACTGAGTCCTTTTCCATTTAGCATCTTTTCTCTGTAATGCAGCTTAAAATGGCAAAATCTGACAAAATGTTGAAGATGACTAAAAATTTCAAAAAGTTCTTAAAATGTAGATCTAGAAGGAGACATGGATGTTCAGATGGATGGACAGATAGTGAAGATGACTCAAATAATTAGTCAATCTTTGGCAGCTAATATAAACTGACAACTTACTGTTTTGTTGGTTAGCCAGGTAAAGTACCAGTAGCTTTCTGCTATGTTGTAGAGCTCTGGATGTATACTGTGTTTTATCAAATGTTTCATACAACACTGACAAGCTCTGCGGTACGTCTAAAGGCACAGAAATATTCTTCAGCGCATCCTTGCTGGTATAGAGTCCATGTCCCAGAGGATCAATCCCTGCCCCCAGGGCGACAGTAGGTGGGTTATTTTTATCCATGACGATCTCTAGTTGCTGAGTGAGGTATGTTTTAGCTGTAATCACACTGTTGAGTTTCATCATGAGTTGTTGATAGTGAGGTTGTGGGGGCATTTTACCACCAAGTTCTTGGATACCCTCAGTCAGACGACGCTGAGCTTGTACCAATAGTGGGATTACTTGTTCTGAATATCTGTCACTGGGGAGAGATACAGATAGACAATTATAGGTATGTTTTAGCTGTAATCACACTGTTGAGTTTCATCATGAGTTGTTGATAGTGGGGTTGTGGAGGCATTTTACCACCAAGTTCTTGGATACCCTCAGTCAGATGACGCTGAGCTTGTACCAATAGTGGGATTACTTGTTCTGAATATCTGTCACTGGAGAGAGATACAGATAGACAATGTCATAGGGTCGAATATATCGAATACGTCATGGATATTTAGTATTTACCAAATTTGACCCTATGACATTGTCTATCTGTATCTCTCTCCAGTGACAGATATTCAGAACAAGTAATCCCACTATTGGTACAAGCTCAGCGTCATGGATATTTAGTATTTACCAAATTCGACCCTATGACAACAACAAGAGATGTTTGTAAAACATATATGCCCCCTCAACGGCCTACATTTGATGTAGGTCAAAGTCCAAGGTCAAGTTAACAAGGTCCAAGGTCATGGTCAAATATGAAAGGTCTTGGTAGGAGGTGTCTATGTGTGAAATATCAAAGCTGTATATGTAAAAGTAAAATGAAACATAGGCCAGGTTAAAGTTTTTAAAAGTAGGCCAAATGCCAAGGTCAAGGTCAAATGTGAAAGGTCTTGGTTCGAGGTGTCCATGTGTGAATTATCAAGGCTGTAGGTGTAAAAGGACATGATTTATATGCCTGGTTTCAGTCTTTTTAAAATTAGGTCAAACTCCAAGGTCACGGTTGCAATATTCAAGGTCATGGTCAATTGTGAAAGGTCTTGGTAGGAGGTGTCTATGTGTGAAATATCAAGGCTGTAGGTGTAATAGGACATAAGATAAAGGCTAGGTTAAAGATTTCTAAAAGTATGTAAAAATCAAAGGTCAAGATCACACAGGCCAAGGTCATGGTCAAATGTGCAAGGTCTTGGTAGGAGGTGTCCATGTGTAAAATATTGAGACTGTATAGGTAACAGGACATGAGATATAGGCCTAGTTTAAGTTTTTTAAAAGTAGGTCAAACTCCAAGGTCAAGGTCCAAGGTCCAAAGTCATGGTCAAAAGTGAAATATCTTGGTTGGAAGTGACCATGTCTGAAATATCAAGGCTGTATATGTAAAATGACATGAAATATAGGCCAGGTTAATGTATTATTAAAGTAGGTCAAACACCAAGGTCAAGGTCACAAGGTCCAAGGTCATGGTCAAATGTGAAAGGTCTTGGTCGTAGGTGTCCATGTGTCAAATATCAAGGCTGTATGTGTAAAAGGACATGATATATTGGCCAGATTAAAGGTTTTTTTTAAGTAGGTCAAAGGTCAAGGTCACAAGGTCCGAGGTCATGGTCAAATGTGAAAGGTCTTGGTAGGATGTGTCCATGTGTGAAATATCAAGGCTGTATGTGTAATAGCACATGATATATAGGCCCAGTTTAATTTTTTTCAAAGTAGGTCAAACTTCAAGGTCAAGGCCACATGGTCCAAGGTCATAGTCGTATGTGATAGGTCTTGGTCAGAGGTTTCCATGTGTCAAATATCAAGGCTGTATGTGTAAAAGGACATGATATATCGGCCAGGTTAAAGTTTTTTAAAAGTAGGTCAAACTCCAAGGTCAAGGTCACAAAGTCCAAGGTCATGGTCAATTGTGAAAGGTCTTGGTAAGATGTGTCCATGTGTGAAATATCAAGGCTGTATTTGTAAAAGGTCATGAGATATATGCCGGGTTTATTTTTTTTAAAGTAGGTCAAACTCCAAGGTTAAGGTCACAAGGTCCAAGGTCATGGTTAAATGTGAACAATGTTGATGGGAGGTATCTATGTGTGAGATATCAAGGCTGTATGTGTAAAAGGACATGAGATATAGGCAAGATTAAGAATTAAGTGTAAAATCAACAAAGGGCAATAACTCCAAGAATTTGATTGGCAGAGTTACGGTTCTTGTGCACTGCACCTCTCCATTATAAGATCTATCCACCTGTAAAGTTTCATGATTCTACCTTACATACTTTTTGAGTTATGCTCCGGACAAGAATCAAGTTTGAAAATCAACAAAGGGCAATAACTCCAAAAATATGATTGGCAGAGTTACGGTTCTTGTGCACTGCACCTCTCCATAACTAGAACTGTCGCAAAGCGGACAAATACCCCCCACTAGCGCGTTGTCACTGAAAAAGTGCTAAAGTTCAAAGTGGCATAACTCTGAAACTACTGCCTGGATCAAGATGAAAATTGCAGGTGCACAACTTCATATGATAGGAAACAACCTGCTAAAATTTCAGCAAAATCGGTCAAAAACTGTGGGAGGAGAAGAGGACACAAAATTGTGTCCACGGACGGACGGACGGACAGACGGACAGACGGACAGACGGACGGACGGACAGACGGACAACCTGAATCCAGTATACCCCCCCATAACTTTGTTGTGGGGGGTATAATGAGATCCATTCACCTGTAAAGTTTCATGATTCTACCTAACATAGTTTTTGAGTTATGCCCCGGACAAGAATCAAGTTTGAAAATCAACAAAGGGCAATAACTCAAAAAATTTGATCAGCAGAGTTACAGTTCTTGTGCACTGCACCTCTCCATAATGAGATCTATCCATCTGTAAAGTTTCATGATTGTACCTTACATACTTTTTGAGTTATGCTCCGGACAAGAATCAAGTTATAAAATCAACAAAGGGCAATAACTCAAAAAATTTGATCGGCAGAGTTACGGTTCTTATGCACTGCACCTCTCCATAATGAGATCTATCCACCTATGAAGTTTCATGATTCTACCTTTAATACTTTTCGAGTTATGCTCCGGACAAAGTTTGGTCTACGGACAGACCGACATACGGACCGACCGACCGACCGACCGACTGACACTTGCAAAACAATATACCCCCATTTTCTTCGAAAGGGGGCATAATTATAGATATGTTTTAGCTGTAATCACACTGTTGAGTTTCACCATGAGTTGTTGATAGTGGGGTTGTGGGGGCATTTTACCACCAAGTTCTTGGATACCCTCAGTCAGACGACGCTGAGCTTGTACCAATAGTGGGATTACTTGTTCTGAATATCTGTCACTGGAGAGAGATACAGATAGACAATTATAGATATGTTTTAGCTGTAATCACACTGTTGAGTTTCATCATGAGTTGTTGATAGTGAGGTTGTGGAGGCATTTTACCACCAAGTTCTTGGATACCTTCAGTCAGACGACGCTGTGCTTGTACCAATAGAGGGATAACTTGTTCTGAATATCTGTCACTGGAGAGAGATACAGATAGACAATTATAGATATGTTTTAGCTGTAATCACACTGTTGAGTTTCATCATGAGTTGTTGATAGTGGGGTTGTGGAGGCATTTTACCACCAAGTTCTTGGATACCCTCAGTCAGACGACGCTGAGCTTGTACCAATAATGGGATTACTTGTTCTGAATATCTGTCACTGGGGAGAGATACAGATAGACAATTAGAGATATGTTTAGCTGTAATCACACTGTTGAGTTTCATCATGAGTTGTTGATAGTGGGGTTGTGGGGGCATTTTACCACCAAGTTCTTGGATACCCTCAGTCAGGCGACGCTGAGCTTGTACCAATAGAGGGATTACTTGTTCTGAATATCTGTCACTGGGGAGAGATACAGATAGACAATTAGAGTTGATGTTTAAAGCTAAAAGAAAAAAGATGACATTAAAACAAATGCCTCTATCATTATCTAATCCTAAACATGCTACATTCTCAATTTGTCTTTGAGGAAGCTGGATAATTAGGTGACTTATTTCATTTTATAGCTCAACTACAGCATGAGTAGCAAATTTGTGTAGAATAAACATCAACAATATATTAACCTATTGCCAGATGGAAAAATTTCAGACTTGTCCAAATTCAAAAATGTTGCAGATAACAATTTCTAGCCTATGAAATTTTCTAAGTTTCAGTCTTTTTCGATAGAAAGAACTAGAACTGTCGCAAAGCGGACAAATACCCCCCACTAGCGCCTTGTCACTAAAAAAATGCTGTAGGTCAACCAATTCTTGACTTAGAGCATGGCAATGGATTTTAAACAAAGTTTGATTGTGACCTTGAACTTTGACCTTGGTGACCCAAAAACAATAGGGCACCTCCTTGGGTCATGGGCAACAACTGTGTAAAGTTTCATGATCCTAGGTCAACTGGTTCTTGAGTTAGAGCACGGAAAAAGATTTTAAACAAAGTCCGATTGTGACCTTGACCTTTGACCTTGGTAACCCAAAAACAATAGGGCACCTCCTTGGGTCATGGGCAACAACTGTGTAAAGTTTCATGATCCTAGGTCAACCGGTTCTCGACTTAGAGCACGGAAACGGATTTTAAACAAAGTCCAATTGTGACCTTGACCTTTGACCTTGGTGATCCAAAAACGATAGGGCACCTCCTTGGGTCATGGGCAACAACTGTGTAAAGTTTCATGATCCTAGGTCAACTGGTTCTTGACTTAGAGCACGGAAACAGATTTTAAACAAAGTCCGATTGTGACCTTGACCTTTGACCTTGGTGACCCACAAACGATAGGGCACCTCCTTGGGTCATGGGAAACAACTGTGTAAAGTTTCATGATCCTAGGTCAACCGGTTCTTGACTTAGAGCACGGAAACGAAAAAGTCTACGGACGGACGGATGGACGGACCGACGGATGGACAGACAGACAGACATGGTGAAACCAATATACCCCCCTCTACTTCGTAGGTGGGGGGTATAATGAATGAATGGAGTTTTAAGGCCTGTTGACTGCTAAGGTCATATTGGGCGCGCACATCGTCGGAAATGAAGAAATTGCTTGCCTGGAGCAATTTCTTCTTTTAGCACAAAGTTTTCAAAATTATCTTAAGTGGTTTCAAAAAGTGTCATTATGTGGGAATGTGTTAAAGGTTCTCCAATTGAGATCTGAAAAATGATCTTTATAGTATTTGAGACCATTAGGGATCCAGATCATAATTTACCTTAGCCTAGTCTTATCAGGATCAACAATAATGTCGGTTGCCACATATTATGACAAAGCTATGAGAGAACACCATGGTAATTGATCAGACTGAGGGTTGATGCAGGCTGATCTGGATCCATGTTGGTCTGAAAATGTTAGAAGGGGCCTTTAATGCAGATCCTGGCTCCAACTTTTTGTCATTTATTCCTCTTCAGATAAACTTACTTAGTAAGTGCATTAAATCTGAGAGCCAAATCCACCAGTTTCTCCCATTTCTGTTCATAATACAACATCTCTAGTACCCGGAGTATAAGCCTCTTGACCCAGCGGAAATCTATAATGGCGTGATCGTCCAACAATTTCTCAAACCTCAAACTGGCACCCCCTGTCTCATCCAAAATGGAACCAGCCCAGGAATCAAAGTACTCTCCTAACTTCTTCCCTTTAGCCTTGGCCTATGTATGATTAAAGAGTACAATACTACATAATGAAAAAGTAAAACACTATAAGTGCATAAACTAATCAAAGTTCATACAATTTTCAAATCTGTAATTCATGCTAACATGAATTAATTGGTAAGAGGGTGTTGATAATGATAGTATTTGTATAAAATATAGCACAGAAAATATTGAGGGAAAAGGAGAAAATGCTGATTATCTAAAAATGTGTCAAAACCAGGTCTTGTTTAGGAAAAGGTTTCTATCATACCTTAGCAACTTGAGTCAAAGACGCAGTCTGCCGCAATGTGGAAGGGTTTCCATGCCAAATTCTAAACCATTTCTATTTGAAAGCTGCTGCAGACAACGAAATAGATGTTGAGAAGGATAGGATTTGTCTACAATATAGCACAGGAAAAATTGAAACAAAAGGAAATGCTGGTTTTCAGCATTTTCTTTTGCCTCAATATTTTTCCAAGCCCTGAAAATCAAAAATGTTAAAACCAGGTCTTGTATTGGAAAGGGTTAATGTCCTACCTTAGCAACTTGAGCCTGCAGGTCCACTTGGAGCTGTGACATCATGTCAAGGACACAGTCTGCAGCAATGTGGAAAGGTTTCCATGCCATTGACCGGATCTCATCAATAGTCAACAAACCATTGTCATCGTCTCCTAGGACAGGGGTATAAGCCCTCAGCAAGGCAGTGTGCGCACAGTTCCACAGAGCCTTGGCTGAATTCTCCAGCAATGTCCAGTACTGACCTCTATGAGCAAGAACCTGAAGAGTAAGCAAGATTTTTGTTTATTGTATACAGCCATATAATTATCAGTCTCTTGTAAATAGTTAATGGTTATTGCTCAGCATTGTGTGTGAAAGAAAGTGTCATTTTTCCTAATATTGATAGATGAGGTCCCTTTGAAGTAAGAAGGGCAACAACTGTAATTGTTGGTCTTTTTTGGGGAACTTAGAAATCAGTGAATTCAGAATGCTGCCTCTGCCTTGAAAAATATAATGCACAATAGGTTGCTTCTGAAATTGCTTGGAGAGAATTTATAAATTCAGGAATCCCCAATATTGACTGAATCAGTATTATATATATTTTATTTCATAGAATCAAATGGTAAAAGTTATGTAATTATGTGTTATTTTGTACTTACAATAGCCTTTCTGAAGTATGTAAATGCCTTATTCATGGCGTCCAGGGTGTCTTGTGCAGTAAGGAGTTTCTTCTCTGCCTGCTGTTCTAGAGCTTTTTGTGCCTGGACCCTAGCAGTACTCAAATCGGACCTATAGGTTCTGGGCGTGTCCTCAATAATGGGTGGGTCTGTAAACATGGGGGGAGGGGCTACACCTGTAAATGGATCAAAAGTTTGCTAGCCACACCCACTTCAAAGACAGATATCCTAATGTATCCATATCTCTTTGTCTTAACAATTTCTTAGTCTTAAATACCATAGTCCTCAAATGTATAATGAGATATATTTAAAAAGAATCAGAGATCTTTACCTGTGGCAAGAGCAGCTGCTATTTCAATACCAGTGGTGGTAGTTCTAGGTCGTTCATGACCTGCCAAGTCAAGTGAGTCTGCCATTGTTTTCTTGGTTCTGACAGACTGTAGCTGTGATTGCCCCATATCATCATCTGAGCTCTCCTCACTGTCATCTCTATCCTGATTGGATAAAAGTTTGACTGGTTCCCTGTCTCTCTGTCTCTCTCCTGGTTCTGTCATGTTAGAGTGGTGCAGGGGACCACCTTCCCAACCAACAATCAAAGTACCCGCAGTCTCAAATGTAAACCATTCCTGGTCCAGAAAATTGGTTCTGAAATATACCAAACATGCTTGAACTGTCGTCACACATTGATTTTGTACAGTCTTTCATGTCTACAAAAGACATGTAAATTGGTGCCAGACACTGTGGAAGAATGACATAATCAGGCATAATATCTCAATATTTTCAGATTTATGGGCTTTAAAATGTCAACATGCAAGCTATTTCAAACCTTTCCGATGCAAGACTTGGTTTTGACATTCCTGATAGAAAAGTCTGTGGTAAGGAATGTGATAAAAGACAAATGCTGATAACAAGCATTTTTTGTCCATAAAGTTTCTGTGCTAGATCTATATTATACACAAATGCTATATTAATTAACTTCTGTTTTGTCGTCTGCATCAGACCCATATTTGACTTGTCTAAAATTGTATTGCTTTAGAAAGGGTAAAAGAATAAAAAATTCTACATCAAACTGATTGTACTAAATGACTTACTTGTACATAATAGTGTCAAGGTTTCCAACTATCTTTTCTCTCTTCTCTAACTTTTGTAGGAATGCATTAAATGTTGCAAGGCCTTGTATGATGTTTAACTGTGATGAAATGGACATGGAAAGATTAATTAAACACAGTGAAAAGAAAAGAATGCTCTTTCATGATTAAATTGTCCTTGGTGCATGACATTTCCTTTCATACCCAAACATGCATATGAACAAAATGTACCTACATCTAATATGATATCTGTAGCTTTATGGATGAGAAGTTAATATCCTCACTAAGTTGTACACGTAGACAGATATACAGAAAGAAAGACACCCATCCATGGTAAACAATAGTCTTAGGGCCCTGTTTCACGAACAAACTTACTTATATTTTTCGCCTACATTTAAATGTTATTACACAACTTCCAATCTTATTGGCATGAGACATATTTCTTATTCAATCAATGGTCTCGTTACATAATTGAAGTTAAAACTGTTTGTAAATTTGTCCGTAAACATTGAGATATGGGAGTATAAAATGCTGCTGATAGATCCTTTCTTTTTTTGTCAACAATATCATTTTTACCTGGCATCTCCAAGTGAGTTCATCTCCAGTTATCTTACGTAGTCTTCTCTTTCTGTGCCAACTTCTAAACATGTCTGGTAAATGGGTACCAACTTTCTCAAGAGCCTAAAATGACATGGAAGTATTTTTGTAATTATTAGATGAATACAATTATATAAATCTCTACCAAATAACAACATCATTATTATACCGGTATAGTGCTCAATAACAAGCTCAAACCAAAATATTAAACTAGACTTCATAATCTAAAGTTGTTGATCAATCACTGACATTTAGCAAGTCACTATTTTAAATGTTGAAAAGTAAAAACACTTCTCTATATGGGCAGTGTTCTGGCGAGGTAGAAAAAAGTATGGGACAAATGTCCCCTGGCTACTCAAAAGTTGGGGACATTTTTGACAAATTAGGGGACACATTTTAAAACCAAAATAATAACTTTAAAATTAAAATCTTGTGCACCAAAAACAGCATGAGACCCATTCCGGCGATGTTTTCTTGGGACTCCCAGCTAACAGACTTTGTCTACAAATAATTAATTGTCCACAAAAAATAAATTGTTAATTAAAGTTCATTTTGGTGGTCATATAGGCATTTATGAAGCCGTGAAGAAGCAGACGATAGATCCTGTGTTTCGTCGACGTGATTTTCTGTTGACAATTGGCCAGGCATGGGTTCATTTGTCTGTTTTAAATTACAGGGATCGAATTTCACAGCGCCTCTAAAGATTTACTTAAATAACTCGGGATTTTCTTGGTTTTCTTCTTTTTATAAATTTGGTGGCAAAGAATTTCTGATGACAACATTTTGCAACATCTGCAATTGCGGGTGTGTTTGTTTTTAAGTCAATAGATCTATTAATGTTCTGAACAGTCAGTAATTTTATCGGTTTGATAATAATAGACGCATATAGATATCAAATTATTTTAAATTCTAAATGTGTATGTGTATTTCATCTGATCAATTTAAAAAAAAATCAGTTTCGTTTAAATGAAATTATTTCAATTCAATGTGTAATTTTTGTCGATTAACTAGCACTCCGCGCCTGAAATTACAAACCGAACTCGACCTATATACAAAGTGGCCCTGGAACTTCAGCCGTGTATAATGGAAAATTGATAGGAAGTTACAGCGAGTTTTCGAGCCTTACTAGAATTATGCTTATTCGGGGCCTGCGAGTTGAATTCTGAGTAGGAAATAATGAGGTGATGGAGGTTGGATTTCTCCTTTTACTTTCGATTTCGGGTGCAATTTGTCTGTGACCATTAGACACAAAATTCGATCTCGTTATTTTCATGCGACAGAAATCGCATCTTGACAAAATTCTTTGCGACATATACTTTTTTCATGCGAGAATGTCGCAGAATCGCGGCCTCGCCAGAACACTGTATGGGAATGAAATAAGATATGATTAACCCTTTCCTAAACAAGACCTGGTTTTGACATCCCTAACTGAAAATGCTTGGGAAAACATTGAGTCAAAAGAAGAATATGCTGATAGTCAGCATTTTCTCCTTTTGCCTCAATACTTTCTGTTATAATGTATGTACATTTTTTTCTTGTCAATGTCAATTTTGTCGTCTACAGCAGCTTTCAAATCGCCCTAAAATTTTGTTGGTTGAGAATGGGTTTAGTTTTACACCCCACTGATCATTCAGACAGGAGAGACTGGAGTGGTGGTGAGAGAACAAATCAGGAATCCCTGTGCTACAGTAAACAAGATGTGCAGTCTTTAGAGCAAGATTTCTTAAGATATATTAAGATTTCTTAAGATGTTTTTTTTTTATAAGATAAAGCATTCTTTAGAGCAAGATTTTTAAGCCGCTCAATGGGGAGTGCCATTACACTATACTTCTTGCGGAACTCCTCAATCAACTCTGTAGAAACGATACAAGAGAGAATTGACAGAGTTGTTCCAAATGGTCACTAGTGAGATTTAATAAAAGCGGTATTACGAATGCTCCATACTTCATACAAATTATGTCATGATTATGTTATTTGTATGAAGTATGGAGCATTTGGAACCACTCAATCAGAATCTATGTCTTAAAAACGCTTCATCCCAAATATCTTAAGAAATCTTAAAAAGTCTCGCTCTAAAGAATGTGCCTTAGGTATAGCATGTTACTACTGCAGTAAATCCTCTGCTGGGGAATATGATTAGTCAGATTTGGTCCTCTTTTCATACAGGTAGACACATTCAAATCATGATCTTCCGCCATCAATAATGGCCTGTACAAGGGTTTTATAAGCTGTAAATGAAACATATTCGAAATGTATATGATAAAGGAGCATACATGGATTAGATTTATGTAATAATAAATAAACAAAGGTATTGTATGTTAGATGTGCACTATACTTTAAAGCTATCTTAAATATAACCAATCTCCTAATTGCATACTTAAAAAGCAGTTTTAATATTAAAGCATGTGCAACAAACTAGAATGGCTGTATACACAGGACAATTTATTTTTAAAACATGTGGAATGGGGACCTTGACCTTTGACCTACATATGTGTTTCATGATGTACTCATTGAGAGAAACAGTTGTGTGAAATTATCTTGAAATCTTCCCTTATCATATAGGAATTACAGCCCGGGTAAATATTGACCTTAGGGCTTGACCTTTCACCTACATAAGAACTTTGTTTAAAATGGAAAGTATTCTCAATGAGTTGACATTACATTTGAAGCTATGTTGATATCTATCTGTAACTGCTGAAATTAAACCAGCAGAAGAATGTCTGTATATCCCTATAACACACATCATGGAAATTGGTCAATGTATCTCTCATAGAATACAGACTTGACAAGTAAATCAGAAATATACATTTCTATGTATGTTAAAAAAATATATATGCATATACTGTAAATATAAATATAAAATATAAATTTATCAAAACATAAAAAAGACTCTGTCAGCACAGAGCATTATTCACATAAAAGGTGTGTTATGACTATAAAGCGTCTATCTATCCGCCTCACCTTGGCATATTTTCTTGGTGATCTGTATTTACGATGAACTGCCTATAGCCAACATAGGAAAAAATGTTTCAATCTATGTTCTACGTATGCACAATAGTTTTTCCATGACCCATCAATTAGAATTAGTTGATTCAATATGAAATCCATAAAAATACCTTTGTGAAATATTTTAAGAAATTTTAATTTAACCCATTACCAAATGGCAAAATTTTAGGCTGGTCCAAATTCAAAGATGTTGCAGACGACAATTTCAAGTGAATGAAATTTTACATTTTTGGTCTTTTTATGTAGAAAACATTGTGGGAAATGAAGAAATTGCTTGTCACAAGCAATATCTTCATTTTCCACAATGTTTTCCAAAGTTATTATCTAAAAGGGTGTCAAAAGGCGTCAATGTGTGGGAATGGGTTAAATTAAAGAAAACAATCAAATTTATATTCTTTCACAACTTCTTCGTAACTTTATTAACCATAATCTAATATATAAAACACCTTGACCATACTTTATTATCAAAACATGTATCTACAATATAAAAACATAAACCAAGAGAGATAAAAATACATATTCATAAAAGAATTATCAATTCCTTAATGATAAAATTTAGACTGCTTCAATTTTAAAGTTGCTGCAGATGGAGGTTGATTGAGATATCCCTAAAAGTTTTCCAAGACCTTTCCTTTTTAAGAGATGTCACAAGCATTTTCTCAATTTTCCTCTATGCTTTACAAAACCTTTAGCTTGTGGGGCATCCAAAATCATCATTATGAGGGAATGGGTCAAGTATGCAATAGATGTTCATGATGTGTTAAACACAAATGTCCCTGTGTTAAGTTTTCAAGGTAAGTTTTGGCATTGAGATTAGGGACAGCTAGATGGATTTTGGTATGATTTCATTGGGGTGTAACACCCTTTTAAACTGCTATGATCATATGGCAGCAGCTGGAGCACCTAACCATGGCTTCCTGGTATTTCTCTCAACAGTACCACCACAATATCCAAACCGAGCCGCCCGCTGCTCTCTCACACAGATGATTTACACCCATTGGTGGGAGATAAATGACTTTTGTAAAATGTTAGAATGGATACTGGCCAAGCCGGGTTTCTAACTCGCTACCCTTGGATTGACAGACTCCGACTTTACCGACTGAGCTATCGACCAACTGAGCTATCAGGGCTCGGCGGACAGCTAGTTGGACTGATGGACACAGGTAAAACAGCATGCCCCGATATTGATATGGGTGCATCTTTTTGCCAACTTGTACTTATCACCTAAATACAATCTATCTAACAAACTACATTAGACATTATATGTAATAATAAAGCATTATTTTGTTGCCTCTACTGTCTCACCTTTAGTAATTGTTCACTTTCACTCATGGGTGCCTGAACCTCACCGCCCTACGAAAATCAGATGCTCCAAAATTTAATTCACTATACTCTAAACCTTTGGATATTATCAGCCCATTTGTACATAATAACACTAAATAAATAGGATTTCAGAAAACCTTGTAGGTAAAGAAAGAAATCTGATGAATTGATAATTAGCATTTTTGGCTTTTTCTTCAAGACCTTCCTAGCTTTAACATACATTTTTTCTCTCCAATAATTAGGATCATCTGCCAAATCTTTGGTACAGGTCAATATGTTGTTTTTGGCAAAGATTTAATTAACAAAATGTAATATTTTGATGTTTGTGGCATAAAGAAACGTAAATTCTGAAAAGCGAGACAGGCAAAGTCAAAGGTGCAGAAATGCAAAATATGAAAACTTAAATTCTATTTCAACCGCTGACAACAGACAAAGACTTACAACAGATTACCACTTAAACTGGACAAAAAAGAAATCACATTCCATGAGAGAATTTACTTTATCCCTTTTCCAAATAAGACCTGGTTTTGACATCCCTAATAGAAAAGGCTTGGGAAAACATTGAAACAAAAGAAGAAACTGCTGATAATCAGCAGTTTCTCCTTTTGTCTCAATATTTTCTATGCTATATTTCTACACAAATCATATCTTTAATACCATCCCATTTTGTCATTTGTGGCAGTTTTTGAAGTGGATCACCCTAAAATTTCGTTGTTTAGGAAAGGGTTAAAATCTTAAAGTTTGGGAAAGGAATATTAGGGGCTGTATTTACCAACAGTTCTAAATTAAATGTCCAATTCTAAATTAAAATACAAGCCATCTGATTGGACCAAATAAATCACTTGTTTCAGCCAATCAGATAGATTGTATTGTAATTCTAAATGTATGGTGGGAATCAGACTTGTTGGTGAATACCACCCTAGACTATGTTGTAGCCAGGTTAATCCTACCTTTATTTCTGCCTCCTCCTGGGCCTGTTTTGCAGCATCAGACATATTGTTGTTAACATGCAGGGCCTGAAAATAAAGACAATTGTTCAATCTTTATCACAAGTCACAGTTTTTGTTTTTATTTTGATTTCTAGAAATACAATAATTATATGAGTAGTGAGTTCATCCTTGGCTAGCTAAGATGAATATGGGGGTCATTAAAACAAACCAAACTTCAAACATACCTTGTATTTCTGTCGTCTCTTCGGTTTAGGAGCTGAAGATTGCCCCTTACTACCCTGAACTATTTTAGAACCACCAGCTGGAGCCCTGGGAGACTGGAACTCCTGTAAATAAAGAAGCAAAATTGTGCTAAAATACCAGGGACCATACTCACAAACACTTCTTAACCTATTACCAGACATCAAAAGTTTGAGCTGGTCAAAATTCAAAGATGTTGCACAGGCCACTTCAAGCAGATAGAAATTTATATATGAAGGTTGAATATTACGTAAAAAATGATAAATCAAAATGTTTTACTGTTTTACTTTTTTATTTTTTATTTTTTTTTTTAAAAAAAGGGACTGAGGACTGAGAGTAACTGGTTTTAAATGTTGCATTGCTGTCAGAATATATTATTTTTCTCCATAGCATACAATCAGAAAGTATGTTTACCATAAAATTTTTGCAAAAATCAAGAATTTTTCCTGACCTTGAACATTCTTTACAAAATTCAAGACTTTTTCCAGTTTTTAAGGTGGCGTGGGAACCCTGTTTACAACTCAAATCATGACATATGATAATGAATAATTCATATGCATCAACTTAAATTAAGTCAAGACTATCCAAAATTGTTTTGATTGTGAAGAGGTTGAAACAGCTGCCTTTATTTCTGAAGTCAACCTACAATAATAGTAACTTAATAACAACATCACAAAACATGCATGAAAACCCAAAACTACAATAACACATTCAATATCATGAAAACAATCAGTGAACTTTGTAACTCGTGACAACAATATTTTATGTAACCTCTTCTTCCTCAAAAATGCCACCAATTTTGACAGGTTTGCCTGTTGTTGATACTCCCATTTTACTGGCAGCCCTACTCTGACTAAATCCCACTTTACTTTGAGCTCTCAATGTGGATGGCTGTTGTCCCATTTTACTCTGTGATCTACCAGTAAAGCCTAGTCTACTTGAACCCTGGGTAAAAGTAGGTTTCAGAAGGAATGTACAAAGAGTTAAAAAAAAATCCCTATATTATATAGAAAGCAAACATAACTTTGATCTACACAAGGGCCTCATCATACATCCATTTCAGACAACAAAATTTATATAGGATTTTTTACATGGTATGACATAATGTAAAATAGATATTATAAGGTCTTTTATTATTGACAAATAGTATTGAGAGAACATTTTGCAATCTTTAAACATACACAAATCATGGAAAATATTTTTGAAAAAGATCAAGACAGTTTTTATTCATTTTTTAAAAAAATAACAACAAAACGGTTTTCTTTGGCACTGTATATGCCAATTTAAAACTGCAGCAATTACATGTGCCCACCTTTTCCTTGCTGTATTCGACCATAGCAGCAGCAAACTTTTTGGGATCATCTCCAGTCACTGTCATGGTACCTCCAGGTTGCTTGGTCAGGAAGGCTCTTACACCAATTATCTGCTCATTACGTCTGAAAAGTCAAAATTATTAATGATCTGGGATTCGGAAAGATGACTGATTTATTACAGTTAAAAATCCTATTCAACAGCAAAGGTCATGTAGAGACAGGACAATGGTTTAAAATTTCATCCGAAAGACAGGAATTCAGAAAAAGGTTTCTTATAATGTTTGAGACCAAAATAGATCAAGATCAGTCGGTGCATAAGCAAAGTCTGATCAGGATCCATTTTGTTGCACATAACTTCTTTACAATTTGTTGTAACTGTAAGAAAGCAGAGTGGATCCTGATCTGACTCTGGTAAAGTTAAGGAAGGCATGTATACCAATTTTCTGCTCATTATGTTTCTAATTTTTTGCAAAAGGAGACATGGTTTTCACATCTAATGAAAGAAAGTTTTGGAAAACATTGAAGCAAAGTAAGGAAATGTTGGTGACCAGCATTTTTTCTTTTGCCTAAATGTTCTCTGTTTATATTGTAATCTTATCTTTATCAACATGTGTGTTGTTGTCTGCTGCATCATTTCACATATCTATCAAAGTGAAATTTTTGCCATTTGGGACTGACAATTAAACTCAATGTCACTTCAAATGGTAACTGGCTACACTATTCTATTGTCCCTACCTAGATATCCAGCTTTCCGTGTCTTCACACCATTCTAACACTAAATCAGGTAGACCTTCAGTCATTGCCTTCTGGGCAACTTGTACGAAAAACTCCAGATATCGAGCTCTCTTCTTAAACTTCACAACTGTAATAAAAGAATCAAAGATAAAAAAAAAATACTCCATCACAATTATCTGGGAGTTGTTGTATAAAACTTTTTTATCTCTCTCCGAGACAAACAATTGTTTTAACCCTTTCCCAAACGGCAAAATTTTAGGGTGATCCACTTCAAATATTGCCACAAATGACAAAATGGGTGTAATTAAAGACAGGACTTGTGTAGAATAGGACATAGAAAATATTGAGACAAAAGGAGAAACTGCTGGTTATCAGCAGTTTCTTCTTTTTTTTTCAATGTTTTCCCAAGCCTTTTCTATGAGGGACGTCAAAACCAGGTCTTGTTTGGGAAAGGGTTAATATCACACGGAAACATTGAGAGTGAAAAAGACATTGCTGATTAGTTCTTACTTTCCCTAAATATTTTCTATGCAGCAACATACAATTTTTCTACTTTAGAAATCAGCTATTTCGTCATCTGTATGGGAGCAGTAAATAATCATCTTTTGAGAAAAAATGTTTAAAGCATTAAATCAAATTCACAAAAAGCATTTTTCTTTTCTAAAACGCTCAAGCAAACGCAAAATAACATAGTTTGCTCAGTACTCATAACTTTTCTGTGCTTTTCTAACGATGGACGTACACTACACATACCTTCTCTATAGGCAATCCTACTGGGCAGATAGGCAACATAGGCATGTAGGATACTAGGATCTTCATTGCCAGATAATTCATGTTCACTTTGGGCTGGAATACAATGAAAAGAAAAATAGCATAAACAATATATGTATAATTGAACAATACAAAAAAATTATATATCAAAAGTGTCTAATTTAACGACAAGTTGTTACTATAATATTTTCATTAATGGGCATAAAATGACTTTGAATGAAATCAAGCCTTCTCATTCTAGGTAATGTGAAGTCACTCTCAACATTTCTGAAATTAAAGCACTGAAAGAACAGATGCTTCCCATGACCAGCATTTTCTCCTTTTGCCTCCATATTCTAGGTGCTGTTTTGTATAATTCATTTGTCTTTATCGACATCCATTTTGTTGTCTGCTACAGATTGAAATTGAAACAGTGTAAGTTTTTGCTGTTTGGAGAAGGGTTAATTAGTTTACCTTGTTTTGATAGACTGAGCATATGTGCCTCTAAAGCCTTCAGTTCTTCATTCATTGGACCATCAGCCTCATGGTCTTTCAGCATACTCATTGTTCCTCTCTTACCACCCTTCTTTGACTTCTTTAATGCCTGGTATTGATAAACAAGAAAAGAAGAATTTCTGCAATGTTAATCTCCCAATTGTGGAAATAATCAATTCACAGATTGATGGATAACAGTCAAAGAATATGCCCCTATTACAATGTTAAAATACTGCTAAAATACTTATCATTAAGTGTTGTTTATCATTTTATGTCATAAGTAAATACTAGTCTACATCAAAGCTTTAGTGGATAGCAATATATATTTAAGTCCATCAACAACATTTGCCACTCACAATTTTTCCTGTTTATTGAAAACCATTCCAACTTTGGTCACTTTCATATGAGTTATGATTTGCTGCCATTTAAAACCACTATAGAACTAGGTCAGATTGCGCCTAAGCGCAGTCTCATGAACCCTTATATTGCTCTTTCTAGAAATTACAACATGTAATGAAAAACTATGGGAGAAACTTTACCAGACTGCACGCATACACAGGCTTTTCAATATCCATGTTGGTTTCAAATGCTATTCAGGCTCATTTTCATATTTCATATTCCAGCACAATTATAGATTACCTGCAGGTTGATAGATCCAGTATTTTCTCCATTATCCATGCTAGCATCCATGGTTGTTCCTCTGTCTGTATCTTTACCATCTTTACTCTCCACACTCTCTATAGCCAGCAGCTTTCTACCAGCATCATTAAAACTGTTGGCAAGTGACTTCTGACCCCAGCTTCTCAGTACCTGTACAGGGAGAATGAGCGAATATAAGACCAAGAAATAAAGACAAAAGGGCATATTATAATAGTAAAATAGATTTGGAAATAGAAAATATATTGATTTATAGGAAAATGGTAGCATCCTATTTTAAAAGTTAACATGTAAAGATTCATTTTTTTTTGCAAGGGTGTGTTTTTTATTCAACAAAATATTAGTATACTTTTTGACATCCCTAATAGGACTTTCGAAAACATTCAGACAAAGAAAAATTGTTTTATGCAGGTCCTATTGTATCAATATACATTTTGTCGTCTGCAGCAGCTCTCAAATTTGACCAGTCAAACATTTTCATACAGTGTTAATGAACAAACTGACCTTGGCCATATGGAATGTAATACAAGCTGTCATATGATGTAAACTATCAGCTATAGATGTGGGTCTCTTCTGTCTTAAACCAGCTGGAATCTCCTGTAATACTGCATGACACCGCTGTAATATCTGCAGAATATATAATATAGGGTTAATGTACAAACTGACCTTGGCCATATGGAAGGTAATACAAACTGTCATATGATGTAAACTATCAGCTATAGACATGGGTCTCTTCTGTCTTAAACCAGCTGGAATCTCCTGTAATACTGCATGACAGCGCTGTAATATCTGGGTAAAAGATAAGAGTATACATTTGAATCAAGTTTTGTGTCTTCCTCAACCGCTATGGTTACATAGCCATAGGATCTTGGTTTAAACTCTCAGAGAAAAGAAGCAATCATTGGAGAGTGAATTAGTGTCCCTTGTATTATAAGTCCAGAGTCTTACTACTGAACTAACAGAACTGTTTCGAATAAAGATCTTGGAGAGACGGGGATACTGGGCATAATAATATGTAATGACCCAATAATAAAGATTTATATTTTTTTGCTCTTTTGACAAAAGTTGTATACATACCTGGAAGACTGGTATAGATGGGATCTTGTTGAAGATCAAGGGAGCCAATAACCCATAACACTGTACAACCGCTTGTAGGGCCAAGTTGGACTCATTCAACCAGCCTGCTAGTTCTATAGCTACTAGCATCTTCTCACATTCTCGCAATCTGCTGATCTGTAAAGGAATCAGGAATATTGGAAAGATTTATAGTAACTAGGGTCTAATAAACCATAACACTGTACAACTGGTTGTAGAGCCAAGATGAACTCATTCAACCAGCCTGCTAACTCTACGAGGGACGGTCGTAAAGTAGTTGGACTTTTCGTGCTGCTGTCTCTCCATTTGCAACTGTATCAACACATTATATATTGGCGGAATTTACATCCATTTGCCAATAACGTGGTCAGTTTATTTTCGAAGATAGTTGTATATATACAATATTCTGTCCACTTATATGTGATAGGGGTTTACTGTATCGCAGGAAATTTGTTAGAGGAACAACAAGGGTAACCAAAACAAAAGAACATTCTAGTCATTTTAATCGCGAAGAAGTTAAGTTTTTGAACTACATTATCACTGAAGATTAAATGTGGGTTAATATTTCCGAACTTGGGATAAAAACTTAGTCAAAGCAGCCATGAAAACGAGCTGGTTCCCCACCCATGAAAAGATTAAGCTGTTACCTTCGGTTGGTAGTCATGTTTGTTGCTTTTGTGGATTCACGAGGATTGATAGTTAGTCATTTCATGTCAAATGGTAAAAACTGTCATTGCCAAGTACAATTCTAAAGTAACTCATAAAAAAAACAAAGAATAAATGCTGAAGTAAACGCGTCCCAGATTAGCAAAGAAAAATGTTTTCTACTTCACGATTACGCACGCTCCCATACCACCGCATCTACAGTGGAGATTATCAACTATTACCCATGACAAAAGTTGTTTTACTCTTCTTATAGCCCAGACCCTACCCCATATGACTTTTATTTGTGTCTAGAACTGATGAAAATGCTTGCTGGGAAGAAATTTGAGACCATGGCGCCTTTGATACCGGTGGTTACACAGTACCTAATACAGTGGGTCTACGTCATAGTTGATAGTGGGAACAGTAAAGCTCCTACTAACATGGCAAAAATGCATAGACACAAATGGATAATTTGTTTAAACAGTGTAGAAAGAATTTTGTTAAAAAGTTAAATGGTTTAAGAGAACTAGTCAAAAGTCCAACTACTTTCCGACCGTCCCTCGTATAGCTACTAGCATCTTCTCACACTCCCTCAATCTGCTGATCTGTAAAGGATTCAGAAATATTGTTTAGATTAAAAGAAACAATAGACCATAACACTGTACAACTGCTTGTAGAGCCAAGATGAACTCATTCAACCAGCCTGCTAACTCTATAGCTACTAACATCTTCTCACACTCTTTCAATCTGTTGATCTGTAAAGGAAATATGTAATATTGGTCATCTTTATAATAGAGCTAGGCCATGTTTGGGTGCCAATAAACCATAACACTGTACAACCGCTTGTAGAGCCAAGTTGGACTCATTCAATCAGCCTGCTAGTTCTATAGCTACTAGCATATTCTCACATTTGCACAATCTGCTGATCTGTAAAGGAAATACGTCATAAAGGTAGCTTCATTATGATAGAGCTGAGCCATGTTTGGGTGCCAATTAACTTTAATATTGTACAACTGCTTGTAGAGCCAAGTTGGACTCATTCAACCAGCCTGCTAACTCTATAGCTACTAGCATCTTCTCACACTCTCTCAATCTGCTAATCTGTAAAGAATAAAGGAATATTGGTCAGCTTTATAATGAAAGAGCTAGCCCATGTTTGGGAGCTAATAAACGATAACACTGTACAACAGCTTGTAGAGTCAGATTGGACTTATTCAACCAGCCTGCTAACTCTATAGCTACTAGCATCTTCTCACATTCTTTCAATCTGTTGATCTGTAAAGGAAATATATAATATAGATAGGTAGCTTCATTAAGATAGAGTTGAGCCATGTTTGGGTGCCAATTAACTTTAATATTGTACAGCTGCTTGTAGAGCCAAGTTGGACTCGTTCAACCAGCCTGCTAACTCTATAGCTACTAGCATCTTCTCACACTCTCTCAATCAACTGATCTGTAAACGATGCAGGAATATCATTAAGCTGTATTGTATTCCTTTGTTCAATTCCTTTCCATGGAGATAGCAAGTTTTTGGATTCTAACATAACATGAAATGTATTAGGCAAAATGACATACCTGTCCAACATAAAGTGGTCCCTTGTCACAAAGTGTATCACAAAACAGCTTGCCTTCTCTAACACCAATATCCACACTAACAAATATACTAGATAGGAACATTCTCAGTATAACAGGGGAAGACAGGCAGACAATCTTCTGGTTTAGTCTAAAGAGAAAGTGAGAATAATATATATGAGCCAGGATATGGAAATAGGGCCCTTATTGCATTCAATACCAACATGGATCTAGATCAGCCTTATACATATGCACAGTCTGATCCACATCCATATTGATTTCTGATAGTTTTATCATGTTGACATGTGAAAACTGTGAGTTGACAGAATGGGACCTTATTAGAGTGCATTTGACAGCATGCCAATATGAAAACTTGACCCAAGAAGGCCCTTACAGCATTTGAGACCTTCATGGATCCTGACAAGCCTGCACAAACACAATCTGATTAAGTTCTTATTATAAGAAATATAGGAGGATGTTGTTGATAAATTGCCTTTACTTCTTTTGTCTCAATAGTTTCTGTGCAATAATGAGCACAAATTCCAGTCATTAACATGTATTTTGTTGTCTGCTACTGCTCTCAAATTGAGTTTTAGTTTATTGGGGTTTTACGCCGTTTTCAACTGCCAGGGTCATATCGCGACGGCTGGAGCACCTACCCATGGATTCCTGTTGTTTCTCAAACCAGTACTACCACAACACCCTTATCGAGCCTCCAGCTGCTCGCCCACTTAGGTTAACGATGCTCTCAAATTGAATCAGTCTAAAATTTTACTGTTTGGAAAAGGCTTTAACCAGGTATTGTCCATGAAAGGGTATAAATGTACCTCATAAGAGTCAGTTTGAAGTCCCTGTCATTGCTTGTAGTATAGGTGACACCCTCTGGAGGCGGGGTCTCTGCTATAAAGTGATCCCATAATACCTCACAGGCACGCCTACAGATGTCATAACAACCAATCTGATAACAAAGCTGAAAATAGAAATTCAAAATATTGTCGCTTTTCAACAAAATTCTGAAATCATCATTACTATTTCTTACCAAATAAATATTTCATATGATAAACCTTTCTGATAGAATTCTTAAATGAGGAGGAATTTTATGATCTTACAACCATAGAAACTTATTAAAGGCCTGTCTATCATTCCATTAGGAGTGTGGAACAGAGGACACCAGACACAACCATGTTATATGTTTTGATACAGGATTCAGGTGCAGCTACCCCAGACAAGCTTAGCACAGGCACGTATAATCAATAATAGAGATGATTGAGAGAGTCGACAGCATGTCCCTCTCAGGACAACCTCACATAAGTTACCTGACTAAGGAAGGCCCATGTTGTAAGTACTGGTAATGGATGATTAGCAAGTATAGGTCGTGTACTCTCTCCCACACAGTCACCTATCAGTTTCCCTTCTGCTGTGTAAGCTGCTACAGCTACTAAATACTTCTCATTAGACTTCAAACCAGATATCTTCAGTTCATGGTGGTGATGGGGCACCTGAAATATGGCCACACAACTAGAAATCCTACATCTGTTGTTACATAACAAAATTGACAGATTTTTGAAAAAAAAAAGCCTGCCTAAGGTCTATACCAGGTTCTGTTACACTTCATCGAGAAACTATGTTTACATAATGTGACCTTATCCTCTTAGAGATTCGAATCTTAAATGATTTCCATTAAAGATAAGGATTACATAAGCCTAAAATCTTATTTATGACAATAATTCAGAAAGAGCGCATGCATAAACAGCAATTCAGAAAGAGCGCATGCATAAACAGCATGGCAACAAAATGCTCCCAAAACACTATTTACAGGGGTTGAAAAATCCACTCGCCCGCTCGCATTGGCGAGTAGAAAATGCCGTAGGACGAGTAGATTTGGGGACGAACTAGTCCGACGGGGCGAGTGCGAATTTAGGACTTGAATCATGCTGATTGAGGGGAAAAAAAAAGGATAGAAAAGAAAGTTTTTATTTTAAACCTCATATCGGAAACAATAATATTCGCTGTAAATACGACCTTTCCCTGTTTATGTCGATCAATCCCGAAAGTGAAACTAAACAAGGAAACTAGAGTAAATCTGTGTTACTCATATGCGATGATTTGAGCGAGATCAAAGAGGCCGCAAACACAGTCAATTGATGACGTAGTCATTCCAGTTTCAATATAATCACATGATTTTTCCGCACCCGAAAAAGGTTACGTTTTACTATGATTTGTTTACAAAAGTCGCGCGTGCCAGAAAAGTGCGGGAAAATTGGATGACGCAATGAAAACAAAACGCTATCTACGTAGTAAATACACTGACGTTAGATGGTTTTAACACAGACGCGTTGTCTCTTTCTGTTATGCCGCCTCGCGATTACACAAAGAAATTCTTTCACATTTACCGGGTAGATCTAGTTGTACATATTAAAATGGTGTGCTTACTCGACCATTTCGACAGCTAATCTATCTTTCGAATTCAATAAAAAGTAAGTGTTTACAGTAATGTTAATCGGCGATTGATTTATGGTGATGGAGTCAAGTCTGAGCCACATTCGATTTATTGACCATCTTTTTTAATAAAATTGTTGCCTTATTCGCATAGATGACTTTTGAAGTGGCAATCGCCAGTGCGAGCCCTGTCTGTCATTTACACCGAAGAAACTTTACTTGTAGAGTCAAAGAGTTATGTTATTTGCATTATAATGCATCCGTAGGAGCCAACAGTCTAAAATGTTCTTCGTCTTTAAGGGCGAGTTGGGTTGCCCTAAGGGCGAGTAGAAATTCAGAGCTACTAGTCCTACAGGACTAGTAGGTTTGAAGAAATTTTTCAACCCCTGATTTAGATGAACATATTCTATGTAATCCTACCTCCTCCCCTGTTCCTGGGTAATGATAATCACTAAGTCTGGCCTTCACATTACTGCCTGAGGCATTCCTGGCAAATATTCTGTACCATGCCACCTAAAATATACAATAATCATCAAAATCTTTTGCAAAATGACAGGCAAGTCAACCCTAATTCACATTCAATCTTATCTAAAAAATGTTAATTGCACTAAGTGAGTAAAGAAAATAAGACTGGTAGTGCTTTAATGATACATACAACTATTTTCAAATGATATTACTTTAAGAAAAAAATCTGTATCAAGTCAAATGTTATCCTTAGTGATCCTCACCTTTTCTCCCGAGCTAGGTACCCATGGTGCAGGTTTAAACACCATAGAACTGTCTGTTCTAGACAGCAATATAGGGGGTGGGGGCACTTTACTGTTCTTGATCTGGTCCTCTGTAATACCAGTGTTATCTAAATATGTCTTCTTCTCCTCTGTCTGCGCCTTCTGTATACAGGCCACAGCATTCTGAAATATACAAACAGATGAATGAAATCATATAAATAATTGTGAACAGACAGAACATACAAATGGATGGACAATGGACGAGTCACCTTAATAGCTCATATTGAGGAATTCATGCTAAAGTAAGCTTATAACAAGAATTGTCCACAGATAGTTACACCAACATTTTTTTTCTTATTTGGAACATGTCTATCTTTTTGTCTTTTAACTTGTGCTTCTTGTAATATGGTGTGTAAGAAACAAGACATCATCCTCATCATAATGTTTAGATCATCCAAACCAAAGATCAGTCCTCCTCAGAGATTGTACCTTGCTGCCCAGTCTAGATCAAAGCATCATGCTCTTTGTCTGGCGATAGAAGAGATTCATATTTGTTAGTCCTACTGCCTCAGTCTCCATGTAATTTACCCCATTCATGAAAAATAATTAATTGCAATTTTTTATCTGATGGGCATCTCTTATAAAACAATACATATATAGTGAGACATACCTCTAACAATTTCCTCTGTTCTTTGTTGACTTTCCCATCCTCAGCCAGTAAGTAGGCCTTCTGCATGTACAATAGAGCTTTAGATAGGTTGTTTTTATTGGCCCTGGCTAGTAGCTCATCCATGTTTTCTACATAGGTGTCCAGCAGAGATCTGTCACTGCCCTGTAAACATATCATATATACATATTAACTCTTTCCCCAAAAAAGAATTGTTTTGATGTCGCTAGAAGTGAAAACAGTCAACAGTTCAAAACTTGCAAATCCAGAGTCAATTCACAGACTCTAAGTTAAGCACATCAAAGTTTGCAAAGGTTTGTTATAAGGACTCCAAACTACGATTTTGAGATGATATTCCTTCTTTGGTAACAGATTGGGGCACTGGAAATATCTCTTTGTTTGCTTTTGGAAGTGATATTTGCTTGTGACTTACATTATCCTAATCCAGAATCAGGGGATTGGTGTATATTAGAATTGCCCTTTTTTGCTACAACTGTGCTTGAAATATGTAGACATGCAGCCAAGATTTGACAGATGGGTGTTTATTAGAATATAGATGTTTATTAGAACAATTACGGTACTTACAAATTGCATTCTAGAAGAAGTCTTCCTTTTGAATGGTTTAGGTAGATTTAAGCTGGCATCAGGCCCCATTTGCTCTAACTTAAGACACACTCTATGGTACATGAGTATCAGTTCAAGGTGAAGGTCCTTGATCGTGTTCCAGACTGCGGTCGCACTTCCCTTTAGACTGTCCGGCAGCAAGTCGTCACGGTTCACCTGACTATCTTCTGTAATCTCCATGTCCTTTCTGGTCTCCGGGGAGAAGAGTTCTGGGTTCAACTCCTGTAATAGTAAGGGTTGCATCACCACAGAGATGAATAAGCTCTTTTTATATCAGTGTTTATTTAACAGAAGAAAATGTTCTCTAAGAAATTTCTAGAACAATGATGGCATATACCAAAGTTTAAATGTATTGTAGAATATGCAGATGTTATGTTGTGGAGACTTATACATGTTATAGCATAGGTATTGAACTGAAAAGGTTAACCCCTTCGCTGCCAGAGATTTATTTCAAAATGGCTCCGTATTTGCCAGGCCATTTCCAAGAAATTTAAAAAAATAGTGTTTTCGTAAAAAATCAGCGTGAAATATATATATAATTCTTTATGAAAACCATATAAAACTTACCAAAGTATTGTTTTCAATCTTTTAATCCAACATTTTAGTCTCATTTTCAGATATTTTTTTAAAAAATAAAATTGATGAAAAACGGGTATACCCGTCCCGGGGCACGCTGACACTTTTTTCGCAGAACGGGTATACCCGTCCTGGGGCATCGAAAGGGTTAAAATATTGTTAATGCATGTACTCTGTGTAATAAATGAGGCATCACACAAGTAAACTGATTGATTCAATCAGATTTCATATCTTTCTGTGTGTCTCTGGCATTTTTATGACCAGTACAAACATATTATATTTGAGAAACCAGCTGCTCATACAACAGACAGCTTTTAGCTGAATATTTCACAATCAGTGAGAGACAAGTTACTTTTGTCAGTTATCAGAAAATAACCAAAGTAGTTTTTGAAACCTCAAAGAACAAGATCCAAGAACTGATAGACTTTGCTATCACTGACTGGTATCAGGCATTAGGATCTAACAGTTAAATCACGGATACAATGTACATGGTCAACAAAAATCATTCACTGCAACCTTTCACTCTATAGAGCTTCTACTAAACCCTTTCCCAAATAATACATGGTTTAATGTCCAATATGGGATGCCTTTGGAAAACATTTTGGAAATATTAAAGCAAGAAATGCAGATAAACAGCCTTTTCTAAACATTTTCTACAAAACTGAAACAGAATTTGTCACACAAATTATAGAAGTTTTGTCTTCTGATACTGCTTTGAATGAGATCAAATCTAAATTTCTGCCATTTGGGAAAATGTTAAAGCATATCATCAATCCTTGAAACTCACACAAAAACATGTATTGATCAATAAGAACAGAAATACACAAAGCAATTTATCAAAAATGGAAAATATGTTATAATTGCAATAATATAGGCCAATATACTACTGCCATAAATGGCAGCTTGTGAAAATGTACAATTTTGGCAAACCAACAGCAGAGCTGCTTACAATGTTAAAATATATACAGAAATACTGCTACACAGAAATGTTCATAGGTTTTGATAATATGTTAAAACATAAAAGTCATACCAAAAATGTAACAAAATTGTCATAACAAGAGCTGTCTCAGGACAGCAAAGCACAACTATCAAGTGCTGGATAGTGAAAATACTCTAAGTCCAAAAAGGATAAAAAAATCAATAAATTGTATGTCAAAGTAATGAGTCTTTGTCTAGATGGTGATATTATGGTCACATATGCATGTGCAAAGTTTGAAAGCAATAGCTCTAGCAGAAACAAAATTATTCCAAATATATATGACAGTTGCAAATAAAAATTTAATCAATTAACAAATCTTTGCCTAGGGGCTGATATTATGGTCACAATGCATGCACAAAGTTTCAAAGCAATTGCATTGATAGAAACAGATATGACAGTTGCACATGAAAAGTTAACCAAAGCATTATGCCGACGCTGACACACAGGTGACTAGAATAGTCTCCTTTTCCACCAATAATTGGTCTAAAGATCATACAGAAAATCAACACTTGGAATAATATGCAAGATTAAGATATATGGGAATGAAATTTTACTGCATCATTTCACAGATACAAATAGCTAACAAACATAAACTTACTCTTCCCCAAAGTCAAGAAGGCTCGAGAAAACATAGAATGAAAAGAAGAAAGTAATGATAACCGTAATTTTCTCCTTTCCCTCAAGGCTTTGTCTGCCATCTTGTTTTTTGGGGACAAGTAAAGTATGAATACATTGTACAAAAAACCCCAAAACATGCACATATTGATTATGTTGGTTCAAAATGTTAGAAATACATATCTGAATTAGTCAGGACATAATTATACATGTATTTTCAAGTGTGTATGAGCTAGAATCTAGAAAAGGGCTCTAATAACATCTGAGAATACCATCTCTCTAGATCAACTTGTGCATAAGTGCAGCCGAATTAAAATCCATTCTGCTCCCCTGTAGCCCATTACTGCACAATGACACCTTTTGACTCCCTCACAAGAAAAGTCTTGGGAAAACATTGTGGAAAATGAAGAAATTGCTTGTGACAAGCAATTTCTTCATTTTCCACAATGTTTTCTAACCAAAAATGGAAAGATTTTTAAAATTTCATCAACTTGAAATTGCAGTCTGCAACATCTATGAATTTTGAATAGTTCAAAATTTTGTCGTCTGGTAATGGAGTAGTTTCAAAAGGTAATGAAGAAGCTATTAGAGCAGAGCATGAATCTTGATCAGACTATGTGTGCACATGCTCATCTTGGTCTCAATTGATTTCAAATGTCATAGGGGCCCCTTATTAAGATTCCAACTCAAATCATGAATATACCTTCCTCTGGCTCAAAACAGACTGTAATAAGTTGAAATAATCATTTGTAAACTTCAATTTGTTCACTAGATCTTCTTAAGTTAATCATGATTGTATTTCAAAAATTCTGTCCATGACCTTTGACCTTGTACATCGACCTTACAATGTGAGACCTTGTCAGGAGATATCAATGTGAAAAACATCAAGGCTCTGGCTAATATAGTTCATACAATATACAATGTAGACAAAGATAAAGTTTTTGTCTACATGACCCCTGCAGATGCCCATGACAAAACTAGGGCTGTGACATAAGCTCTATGGTCATAAAGTCTCAGCTGGCTAACATGAAAACAATTTTGCTGAAGTTGTATACAAAAATATATTCTAAAACTAATTGTGTAAAATGATAGAAATATATAAGAAGTCAATTAGTAGTTTTGCCAATAAGTAATTAACCCTTTCCCAAACAAGACCGGGTTTTGACGTCCCTAGTAGAAAAGGCTTGGGAAAACATTGAAACAAAAGGAGAAACTGCTGATAACCAGCAGTTTCTCCTTATGTCTCAATATTTTCTATGCCATATTTTACACAAACTCTATCTTTAATACATTCCATTTTGTCATTTGTGGCAGTTTTTGAAATGGATCACCCTAAAATTTTGTTGTTTGGGAAAGGGTTAAAATGAAAAAAAGATAAAATGAAAGAAAGGAGAATTTATGAGATCTATGCAATTTTAATAGATCTATATGCAGTAAGAAGTGACAGTTTATTAAATCAATTATTTAAAAGGTTAATTTGACTTTAAATAAAGTATTAGAAGCAATTTATTTTATTTGATTATTTGTTTAGAATTCATTAGATCTTTAAAGTGTAAAAGTAAAATGTTCAAGTTGGTTAGAAATAACACTATTTTATTTGTTACATGATTGTGCAGAACTTGAAATTATAAAAGACTTGGATTGGATGACTTTCAAACTACTTTATCTAATTTTTTTACTAACGTTGTGTTTAGTGCTACACCTAATCATGTAATTAAGGAATTGTTTCTCCAGTACTTAAAGGCAATATCCAAGACAGGCAACACTAGCTCTGTCCATTTGGATAAACTTCAAATCTTCACAGCAATAATTTTTCTTTCATAATTAACATAATATTCATTGAAGAAACATTAGAATCTTGTGTGAGACATGTCTATCCATGAACTAGACAAATGAACAGCCAAGATAATCTTTTTGCAAGACAAACAGCATAAGAAAGATTTTCAAAGTTGTTGGACATTGGAATAAAATAAAGTTCAAAATTGGAATTTCAATAATAAGAGTGCAACAATGAACGTCTAATGCTACTTATTGGTACAAATATTCAAAAATATCATCAAGCAACTATAAAGTTCTCCCAAACAAGACCTGATTTTGACATCCATAGTAGATATGGGTTGGGAAAACATTGAGACAAAAGAAGAAACTGCTGATTACAAGCAGTTTCTCCTTTTGCCTCAATATTTTCTTGGCTATAACATTTGGCATTTTGTGATCATTTACTCTGTCCTCTTGCTGCAGTTTTAAAATTGGACCACCTCAGAATTTGCCATTTGGGAAAGGATTAAAGCTCTGCATCAATCAATCAAATCATTGGGAGCTTGTTACTAGTGATGATCAATGTCACACAGATGCTTGACTTACCGCCTTTTTATCATGATCACTTGAACCACTTGTGGCTTCAAGTTTTTCTGAAGGCACAGGGGATTCCTCGCCCCTACGTTCCAAAATAGGGGACAAGAAGGGCCCCTGTGAGTCCTCTAACTCAGGAGGAAGCTTATCTTGGGGTAAAATATGCTGTAGAAACAAGGGTATACGAACATGTCAAAACAACAACACATTGACAAACACACAGTATACAGAAACATGAAATCTAGGAAAGTAAATATCTATATGTGTGAGAATTGTATATTTTTTTAAAATGCAACAAACATGAATTGAAGAAAAAGGTGTTTGTTGAATTTTGCAGATATAAGCAATGTTTTGAGCTGCAAAGAGCAATATTTTGCACTTGTAAAAAGTACATGTCAAACGGTGGTCCAACCATACTTACAAAACACCCTTTGTATAACAGGATTTTAGACCAATCAAAATTGAAAGGTGCTACACATTACAAAACTTTTGTAATAGTGATAAGGAACTCCTGTACATTTTAGCACAGAAAAAAATTGAATGTATTCACAAGCCATATTAAGGGGTATCAAAACTGATTCTTGTATAACAATTTTTTTTGAGGACAGGAGTGGGAGTATCAAAAAGCATCATCATGCGGGGATGGACTATGCTCACCTTTGCCCAGCTGACATCAGCAATAGACTTCCCATCAGCCAGTGAGACTGCCTGTCTCGCGAACGACACGTTCTGTAGACCTAGCTCGAGTATATCCCGCGCCTGTAGCAGCTGATTTCTGGGATTGACGTTGAGGAGAGATGATGACAACATGGATGTACGACTGACATGCTGACTTCCCTCCGCCATCACTCCCAGGTCCGACATGGAGGAATCCTTAAGTGGGGATTTACCATCTGTAGGATATAGAAAATAATTACAATGGTTTTGGTTCTTTCAATTTATAACTACAAAGTAACTGTAAAGTATATTTTGATATGTGAAAAATGATAAGTAAACAGAGAAACTTATTATTTTGTTCTTGATAAACTGATATCTTGTCAATCTTGTAAATCAATTGAACATCAGTTGTTCTTCACTGAACTCATATTTCAAACGAATCCCCCATGTAGCCTGATAATAAAATTTTCATGAAGAAATTCAGTCAACTTTATGTAATACTAGGAAAACAACACCCCCTCCCCCCCCCCCCATTTGTACGTTTGAACCCCCTTTACAGGAATCCTGGATCCGCAGCAGCATACATTGAATTATAACAGAGACAACATGCAGCAGGATCACACCACCTTTCCTACCTCTACTCTGTATGACAGATTGTGGGGTTTGTGTCTGTCTGTCTTTATCTGGTGACGGGGTCCTTCGTAACTCCAGCAGCACTTTTTTACCTTCATTACACATCAAGGGGTACAGGCAGGGGTTCATCAGGGGACAGGCAGGGGCACACAGTGGGTTAGTAAACAAGCATGGGAGTGAAGCAGAGAGAGAGAAGCATGTGGTTAATGTGGTTAATAGGTAAAGACTTATTTAGTTCTAGCAGTAATTCAGTTATTGGGCAGAATAAAGCAATTCATTTAAAATAAAGATGTGTACAAGTACAAATTTGGTGATCATGAAACGGTTAATTTCATGGTAAAACTTATTGATTACATCATACTTATGTATGACTAGAAGTAATGTTATAGCTATCCGTTCCCAAACAAGACATGGGTTTGCTGTCCCTAATATGAGAAACTTGTGAAACATTGAGGTAATGATAACCAGCATTTTCTCCTTTTTCCTAAATAATTTCAGTGCTAGTGATAAACACAAATCCTATTGTTATTAATGTTAATTTTGCCTTCTACAGCAGTTTTCACAGTGGAGTCTGACCATCTGAAAATTTTGCAGTTTGAGAAAGGTTTAGGGAATACAGCCCATCATTAAAAACACCACTTTCTAGCAATATGAAATGCATCAAATTACACACTTGTAAATACACTTCACATAAGTTGATTTACCCTGCTGGATTTCAAGATTATACTTTAAGAAGAAAATAATTCACATATAACATTTTACTATATATTCATATGCAATGGAGGTAATTTTGAACATTTTTGTCAAATATTTCCATAAGTATGCATTAATTCAAAATTCTAAACCGTTCAAAATGCTTATGGAATGGAAACGTGACAAAGTTAAGGAATTACTTGCACTTTTCAAATTTTGCCACCGTCTCTTTAGTGCTAATGATGGGTTGCATATCTTAAGGTAGCAGGACTTTTAAAATTGTTTTCAGCACATACAGTAATATTCAATTGATAAGTCTTAACAAGAGTCGTCCACGGACAATGTAGCTCGCCTATACGGGAGCTTGTCACAAAAACAGCAATTTTTTCAAAAGTAGGTCAAACTCCAAGGTCAAGGTCACAAGGTCAAGGGTAATGGTCCCAAATGAAAGGTCTTGTCGAGAAGTATCTATGTATGAAATACCAAGGCTGTATCTCTAATAGTGCCTGAGATATAGGCCAGGTTAAAGTTTTTCAAAAGTAGGTCAAACTCCAAGGTCAATAGGTCAAAGGTCGTGGTCCCAAATGAAAGGTCTTGTCGAGATGTATATATGTATGAAATACCAAGGCTGTATCTCTAATAGTGCCTGAGATATAGACCAGGTTAAAGTTTTTCAAGTGAAGACACGACGGGACGGGACGCGACGCCGACACTAGGGCTGTGACATTAGCTCCCCGGATATAAAGTCCCGGCTCACTAAAAAGCTTGAAATATCTAGATAACAGAAGTCAACTCATGCTTTAAATGAGCAGTAAACTTGCCAAATTTTATGCACTTGAAAGTTTGGAATTGTAGAGAAAGAATCATTCAAAATTAGGACATGACTAATCTTCAAGGCCTTTATTAGTTAAAATCTGGTTACATACTAACCCTATACCAGACGTCAAATTTTAGACTGGTCCAAATTCAGATAATGCAGACGACAATTTCAAGTATATGAAATAGTACCCTTTTATCCTTTTAAGAAAAAACATTGTGGGAAATGAAGAAATTGCTTGTTCATTTCTTCATTTTCCACAGTGTTTTTCCCAAGCCATTTTCATGAGGGGTGTCAAACTGTCACTGTGTGGTATTGGGTTAAAAGCACTGGTTATTTATGAAGCATTAAAATCTGTTATTCATCATGCAAAATAATGAGGAATTAGGTTAAACAAAGACAGATACATTCTATAATACAACAAGAGTGCCATGGTCACAATATACGCCGCCACTTATAAAATTTGAGACAAAAAAATGACATTGACAAGGATTTATAAATATTCACACAAAAACCTGTAAAAAGTTGTGTTCACAAAAAAGGTTTTATAAATATCCAGTCAAAAACCTGGAAGGAATTGCGTTCATGAGGCTGAAATATCATTAAGCCCCAGAGACTAAGGTTGAAGGGGGCATAACTCTGGCAAAAATCAATGTACCATAAAATCCTTAATTCATGCACATCTACCAATTAAGGTTATAACATCCACCAAGTTTCATTAGGATTCAGTCAGAATCTTAGAAGAAGTTGTGTTGTCAAGGCTGCAATTTCAATCAGCCCCAGAGACTAAGTTTTAAGGGGGTATAACTCTGGAAAAAATCAATGAACCATAAAATTCTTCCTACATGCACATCTACTAATTGAGGTGATAAGATTGACCAATTGTCATTAATATCCAGCCATAAACTTAGGAGGAGTTGCGTTGACAAGGCTGCAATTTCAATAAGCCCCAGAGACTAAGTTTTAAGGGGGCATAACTCTGGCAAAAATCAATGAACCATAAAATCCTTCCTTCATGCACAACTACCAATTGAGGTGATAACATTGACCAAGTTTCATTAAGATCTAGCCAGAAACTTAGGAGGAGTTGCGTTGACAAGGCTGCAATTTCAATAAGCCCCAGAGACTAAGTTTTAAAGGGGCATAACTCTGGCAAAAATCAATGAACCATAAAATCCTTCCTTCATGCACATCTACCAATTGAGGTAATAACATTGACCAAGTTTCATTAAGTTCCAGCTAGAAACTTAGGAGGAGTTGCGTTGACAAGGCTGCAACTTCAATAAGCCCCAGAGACTAAGTTTTTAAGGGGCATAACTCAGGCAAAAATCAACGAACCATGAAATCCTTCCTTCATGCACATCTACCAATTGAGTGATAACATTGACCAAGTTTCAAGAAGATCCAGCCAGAAACTTAGGAGGAGTTGCGTTGACAAGAAAAGTGGACGTACGTACGGACAGATGGACGGACGGACGGATGGACGGACAGACGGAGAAGATGACGCCAATATACGTCCGCCTCCGGCGGCGTATAAAAATGTTTCATAGGCAGTAAACTTCTGTAAGTGCATATAGAAATTGAGCCGGGATCTGGAAAAGAGTTCATTTGATTTGAGAACATGGATCCAAATCAGCCTGTACATATTAACAGTCTGATCAAGATACTTGCTTTTCTCTAATAGCTGATCAATGTCAATGACATGCATTAGCTGTAAAGAACAGCATAAATCTTGCTCAGAATGTTCTGGGGTACATGCTGATATTGAAACATTGCGGACTCAAACGGGACTAGGTCTCTAATGATATAAAGGACCTTTTTCCAGATATCAGCTTTTATATGTAATTACAATAGTTTGGCACTCAGCTCTGAATTAGACATCTTCCTACCTTCTGTAAGATCCAGATGAGCACTGCTCTCCAGCACTAAACCCAATCTGAGGACAACCTCAGCTGTCAGAGCTGGGTCTACACTACTGATACCACACCAACACAGCAGCTGGTGTACAATGTCCAAGATGTATACCCACTGAAATAAAATGTTTTTGATATAAACATTACAATAAGTAACACATAATCAGTAAATTGCATTTTAAAGTCCACATATAGAGAATAAATTACAATTAAATTCTAGAAAAGTCACCTTCTAAATTGAACATTTCTATAAAATTTGTTATCTAGTACAGACTTTGACAAGAGACAAGAATGGTGAAACACAATGCTAAGTTTTCTTGTCAACTTTCATACAGAAAGATGAACAGATATGCCTTTGAACACCTGTTTGGGAGCATAAAAATTGAACACAATTAGCACTTAACTACGAATCTATATGCAATTACAACAGTTATGCCCAATAAAGTTTTTTTCTATTCCTTTCCAAAACAAGACAGCGTTTTGACATCCTTAACAGGAAAGGCCTGGGAAAACCAGCATTTTCTGGTTTTTGTTTCAATATTTTCCATGCTATGTTGTACAGAAATCCTCTCCTTAACAACATTTATTTTGTCAAGTGCATCAGCATTCCTATTTTTCTGTATGGGATAGGGTTACTAAGTGTCCTCACCTTGGTAGGGTTTTCCATTTTACTGAGATATCTGGGATTATCTACAGAGCCAGTCTGATATCTCTGAAACACCACTTTACACTTATGCCACATATATAGAGCCGCATCCACGACTATGTCTACTTCTATAGTTTCTGGCTGTGAAATGAAATATGTACACAATCAGTATGTGGGTATAACATTTTAACACGAGATTTGTGGTACATAAACATCAAAACATCACTTTATATTTATGCCACATAAACAGCACAGCATCCATTACTATATCTAATTTTACAGCATCTAGCTTTAAAACAGTACAGCTCGCATGTCTTTGCCTATTTTTATGCATCACCAATATTTGATTTCGAGTGGTTTCCTGTGGAAAATTGTTATTGCCCCAGTGATGTGTGTTTTTCTATACAAACCAGTAGAATCACTGCAGTTCTCCATCGTGATTTAAATTGGGTACTTTTTCAATTGAAGGGCAGACAATCCAAGACTGACAAAAGTTATCTGAATTTCAAAGTAAAAAGGATGTCAGATATACTTACAGAGAAAGGTCCAGTGACGACAGACATAAGAGTGTCTGCCAGGACTATCAGTTCGTCATTCATGTTGATGGATCTTGTCGATTGGGCTGAAATGATAAACAAAATATTGTCAGAATAAAGTATTTAAAAGGAAGTTTTATTTGATTGACTGAATGCTATTGGCAATAAAAAAACATTGATTAACAAATTATTTGAGCCATTAAATGAACACATCAAGACAAATAAAGACGTTAGTGTAGAAAATCTGAAAAATCTGGTGAATATGAAAAATGTCAGTTAAACTTATTTGTAGCAACTATTTTCCATCGTATTTTACCAAATATATTTAAATCATGTGGTTAACTCCATTTTTAGTGGGCAAACTTTGTGATTGATTAATCACATGACAAATATCGTTTATGCTTATGGTCTTTGTGTCTATTCAACTTTTACCTCAATCAAAACAGAATAAAATAATTGTACTTTAGAATGCAACATTACATATTTACCAACACTTAGTGCCATGATTATTGATAAAATGAACTTATAACTATTCATTATTTTTTTTTCTGATTATATAAATTCTTTGAAATAGAAAGCAGTGAAAAAGAAGCCGTCACTTACCTAGGACTGAGGGAGCCATGTCATGATCTAAATGCTCCTCTTCTCCAAAGTTTGAGGTTGTTGCTCGTTTATGTTTCTTGCTGCTCATCACTTTCTCCATGGCGGAGAGTATCTGTAAACACTTCTCATCCCACAGGTACTTGTCCTCATTAATTATCTGAATAAGTAACAAACAAATTGTGTCTCCCGAGCTACAGATTAGAGAGGGCATTGACTTTTTAATTTGCAAAATTTCATTAACAATCTGTCAAACCCTATGTTATAAGTACTCATTGGAATTGTCTTATCAAGACAATTCCAATAAGTATCCACATTTTTTTTAAAAAAAATTCAGAATGCCTTTACAACTCTTATCTATTTCTCCGGTAACATAAAAGCATACCCCTATAGGGACCATGTCAATGAATTCCAGTTAAAAGATAACAAAGAACAATGACTAAAATATGGATCAAAGTTATGTTAATTGTACATTGCACTTCTCTAGATAATTGATTGTGATTCAAAATTGATAACAATAATTATGAAGACCTGTTTTTAATCGGATTGGTCTATAATTCTATTTATTTGAGAACCCTTAATTACAAATGTAAGAGACAACAAGAAATGTCGTGTACCTTCAGATAGGCCAGTACAGTATCATTGAGAGCTTCAAACACCTCCCACTGTTCAAAACAAAATGCAAACTTGACTATCTTGATGGCTGCTTCCACTGTTGCACCATCTTCTCCTGTAATTTAATTGTATAAACAGTACTACTTAACCAATTCCCACATAGTGAAGCCTTTTGATGGTCCACAAGATAAAGGTTGTGCAAAACATCATTGCTTGTGACAAGCAATTTCTTCATTTCTCACAATGTTTTCTATCTACATAGACAAAAACCTGGAAATTTTCATTCAACTGAAATTGCTGTCTGAATTTAGGACCAGTAAAAGATTTTGCTGTCTGGTAATGAGTTAATACAGATAAGCCAGCACAGTATCATTGAGATACTTCTACCGTCGCCCCATCTTCTCCTGTAAATGAATCCGAATTCTTTATCGATTTCAACAGATTTTCCATCAATTTCATTGTATGACAGGTATAATATTCTCTTAACTTTCTTACAGTGAGAGTAAATGAAACAATAAGTGTTTGTGAAACACCAAAGTATACCTCATGATAAATGACCTGCTAGAGCATCTCTTATCAATTAGCTAGAGATGCCCTGCTAGGTCAATTTTTGTAAGCTATAACTTACAGTACTATTTCCAAAACATGACCTTTGTATTTGAATTCGACCTTTAACCTCATCCTATCAGATTGTCTGTAATATATTTTAGAATAAAAAAGATTTAGAATTATTGGGAAATAATAATGTTAACTATCAAGCGACTTACCTTTTGTAGCCATTTCTATGAGAGATTTACCAGGTACTATACCAGCCAGAGTGGCCATACCAACAGGACTTGTAGGTTTAGCTAGGGCTGCACGATGACCACCACCACCTGCAGCAAACATGCAAATGTTTCAAACGTATACATACATGCAAAAAGTAAGGCAAGAGAGAACAAGAATATTTTCATCATAAGTACTACATCAGTATAACATGGAAAAGACACAAAAATAGTTCTTCGTTTTACTCCATTTGCGAATTCTAAATCACATAAGCCATGTCATCAGAAGATTTCATACTATGACTATAACTATGAACATATAACTTTCCAAACAAGATCTTGTTTTAATGTCCCTAACAGAAAAGACTTGAGAAATTACCTAGGTAAAAGAATATTTTCTGTGTTAAATCATACACACATACTTTCTTTATCAACATCTACTTTGTAGTCTACAGGAGCTTTCAAATAGGAAGTCTTAATTTGTAAAAGGATATAATAAAGCTTACCAGCGATGATTTCTTGAGCTGCCAGGAAGAGTTCAGCATACACATCCAGTATCTCCACCTCACTGTCCGGGGCGGGTGGGGAAGTGATCAAAATTCTTCTATTGGTATCATTTAGAGCTTCTAGTATACACAATAACTGTGTAGCACTGCCCTCAAACATATCATGTAGAAGCTTCTCACTTGGTGTACGTGGCCATTGGAGCTGAAATAATCAAGTCAAAGTAATCAAGTCATAAAAGGGTAAAGACGTCAAGTCTAAAGGACATGTGAAACACTCATTAGAATTGTAGGGTTTCTCCCATGGGTGTTTTCTGCGGCTAGATGTGAAAGAATCAGGTTAAAATGAGGACAAGCGAACCCAACAAGCAGGAAAATTTGGCATTGATGTCACAAACATGTCTAGTAAGATATGATGATTCTCATAATAGTCGGAGATGATTGAGGTAATAAAATATTGAGGCAAAGGGAGAAAATGTTTTCCAAAACCTACTATCTAAGGGAATTCAAAAACTAGATCCTGTTTGAGAAAGGGTTAAAATGCATACTTACATTTTGTGCGTCTTTCAAGTTGGCTCTAGTTTTTGGTCTCAGTAAACCTTTTGGACGTCTTCTGGTTTCATACACAGATCTCTTAAACATCATAATAGCCATCTGTGAAAACAAATTATGCAGACTTGTATGTACACTCTAATTTCATGAATTTGAAATTAATTGTTACATTGAGCCATGAATTTCCACCACCTACACAATTAGATCAAAGTGAAATTGACTAAACTATGTAAAATCCTTAGTATACACCTTTTTTAGTACGACATCCTTTTTTCTCTGATGTACACGAATACATGTTTCACAAAACACATACAATATGCCGAAATTCAAGCGACAAGGAACACTCACTTAGTAAGAATCTATCCTATTCCATCTATTAATATAGGAAGGATTGTCGCAGATGCACAAAAAGATTTTTAGAAAGCCAACAGAGATACTACCAATACAGATCCACCTTCATTGGCATATAGAAAGACCTCTTATACTCGAGTCAATAGATTAGTCATTGCCTTAAATAACAGAAGCAAAATTGAGAATACATTTGTCTCAAGATTAATTAAATGAGAAATTCATATCAAACTATAGAAATCTGCACAATGTACCTTTATTGTCGCCTGTCTAAAGGCAGCCTCTCTCTCTGGTGAATCATGGGCATCACTCATAGATTCTAACTGACTCAGTTCATTAATCTTGGATAAACCTCGCCTGGCAAAACTCTGAAAAATACACACATCATGTCACAAGTAATTATGATGTAATTCCTTTGTCAAATCCAAACAATTATATGGATTAACAAGAGGACCATGATGGTCCTTAATCGCTCACCTGCACCTAGATAGAATGAAAGTCCAAATGTTGTCAAGTTCAATAGCACATAATTTAAGATGTGAGATTATGATCCAGCTGAAAACTGCTTTCATAATCTTGAATGATCAATATTTGTAGCTGTTACAGTAAAAACAAAGTGGAATAAACAACAATTTTGTCACAGTGAAGGGCACATAACTCTGTTCTGATAAAGATATTCTCATCAACATTATGTCCAATTTTTTTTTATTGGTTAATATTTATTGCTGTTTGAGAGAAAACAAAGTAGATAACGGCAATTTTGTAACCGTCAAGGGCACACAACTCTGTTTTTTCAGTCCAATCAATCTGACAAATTAAAACATTTAAGATATTATGGTCACCAACATTGCGACCAAGTTGTAACTTGATTGGTCCATATTTGTTTGTTAGAGAGAAAATAAAGTCGAAAACCGTAATTCTATGAAATTAAAGGACCAATAACTCTCGTTTTTCTGACCAAATCAAGCTAAAAATTTAACTCATCAAAGATCTTATGGTCACCAACATTGTGTCCAAGTTTTGTCTTGATTAGTCAATAAATGTAGATGCTACAGTGTAAACAAAGTCGAAAACAGCAATTTTGTCAAATTCAAGGGCACATAACTCCAGACTTCCTGTTGCTATCACACTGAAAATCACACTCATCCAAGATCTTATAGTTACCAACATTGTGGCAAAGTTTTGTCTTGATTGGTCAATATTTGTAGATGTTAGAGTGGTAACAAAGTCAAAACTAGCCATTTTTGACGTTCAAGGGCACATAACTCCCGACTTCCTACTCTGATCTGACTCAAAATCGAACTCATCCGAGAACTTATGGTCATACATGTTTTGGCCAATTTTGGTTAAGATTGGTGAATATTTGTAGATACTAGAGTGGTAACAAAGTCAAAATTAGCCATTTTTAACGTTCAAGGGCACATAACTCCGGACTTCCTATTCCGATCTGACTCAAAATCAAACTCATTAAAGAACACATGGTCATACATGTTTTGACCAAGTTTGGTTATGATTGGTCAATAATTGTAGATACTAGAGTGGTAACAAAGTCAAAACTAGCCATTTTTGTTGTTCAAGGGCACATAACTCTTGACTTCCTGGTCCGATCTGACTCAAAATCAAACCCATCTGAGATCTTATGGCCATACATCTTTTGACCAAGTTTGGTCAATATTTGTGGATGCTAGAGTGGTAACAACAAATTGTGGACAGATGGACAGACGGACGGACGGACAGACGGACGGACGGACGGACGACGGACAAAAAGCGATCACAATAGCTCACCTTGAGCACTTTGTGCTCAGGTGAGCTAATAATACAAAATAAAACTCTAAACAAGAGGGCCATGATGGCCCTAGGTCGCTAACCTGAGATTTCTTGCCTTGTTGAAATGAAACACTTTGACCTGTATAGCAGCAAAATAAGAAATGTTTCAATAAAGCCGTATTTCCTGTGTTTTTAAAATGAATGCAACAAAAATTCAGCCTTTTAAAAGATTTTGCTCTTTTGCCCTTTTTCTGATGTGCTGCGCTAATAGTTTAAATATTAATCAAATTCTTCTTACAACTTTGAAAGCCTTTTACCCAAGGACTTTTCAAGTGAAGTTTCAAGAATATTGGCCAACTGGTTAGGCAGCAGAAGATTTTTAAAAGATTTGGCTATTTTCCCCTTTCCTCATGCCGCGGCAGCCAAAGTCTTTGATGGAATCAAATTCTTTTAACAACTTTGAGAGCCCTTCACCATAGGACCATTCATGTGAAGTTTCAAGAATATTGGCCAACTGGTTAGGCAGAAGAAGAATTTTACAAGATTTGGCTATTTTCCCCTTTTCTCATGCCGCGGCAGCCAAAGACTTTGATGGAATCAAACTCTTTTAACAACTTTGAAAGCCCTTCACCTAAGAATCATTCATGTGAAGTCTCAAGAACATTGGCCGACTGGTTACGCAGAAGATTTTTAGAAGATTTGGCTATTTTCCCCTTTTCTCATGCTGCGGCAGCCAAAGTCTTTGATGGAATAAGATTCTTTAACAACTTTGAGAGCCCTTCACCAAATGACCATTCATGTGAAGTTTCAAGAATATTGGCCAACTGGTTAGGCAGCAGAAGATTTTTAAAAGATTTGGCTATTTTCCCCTTTTCTCATGCCGCGGCAGCCAGAGGCTTTGATGGAATCAAACTCTTTAAACAACTTTGAAAGCCCTTCACTCAAGAATCATTCCTGCCAAGTTTCAAGAAAATTGGTCAACTGGTTTGGGAGAAGAAGATTTTCAAAGAAATTGTGGACGGCCGGCCGGACGGACGATGGACAACGACCGATCACAATACCTCACCTTGAGCACTTTGTGCTCAGGTGAGCTAAAAAGATAACAGATATATAGCATGGCTACCAATAGGGCATTAAGAGAACTTAAGTATTTTCTATAAAATCAATTAACAACTAAAACTCCTTCATCTGAATAATATTATTATCTGTCAAAGACACATAGGAATACAGCGAAAAGGGTATATTCTTTAATGCCATTTTAGTCAGTGTAAATCAATCAATAAAGTTAACAATTAGACTGACCTCAGCCTGTTCTGAAGCTTTACAATCAAAGTAGCACTGACACACGGCCGTATAGAGTGTGGCTCGCCAGGACAGGTACTTGACTGTGAGCAGTGGCACTGACGTCTCCATACACACCGACGCCCAGAGTAAAAACTCGAGAATCTTCACTGTTTTTGTAAATGTTTAACCCATTGCCAAACAGTGACGCTTTTTCATGCCTCTAATAGAAAGCGTTTGGGAAAACATTGAGGCAAAAGAAGAAAATGCTGATATCCAGCATTTTCTCCTTTTGCCTCAATATTTTCAAATCTATAATATACACATTTCTTTCTTTTGATGTCAATTATTTTATCATCTGCAATTCTTTTAAATTAGAATTGTCATTTTGCCTTCTAGTTAAATGGTTTAACCCTTTCCCAAACAAGACCTGGTTTTGACATCCCTAATAGAAATGGCTTTGGAAAACATTGAAACAAAAGAAGAATTCTCCTTTTGTCTCAATATTTTCAAATCTATAATATACACATTTCTTTCTTTTCATGTCAATTATTTTATCATCTGCAATTCTTTTACATTAGAATTGTCATTTTGTCTTCCAGTAATGGTTTAACCCTTTCCCAAACAAGACCTGGTTTTGGCATCCCTCATAGAAATGGCTTGAGAAAACATTGAGACAAAAGAAGAAACTGCTGATAACCAGCAGTTTCTCCTTTTGTCTCAATATTTTCTCTGCCATATTTTACACAAATCCTATCTTTAATAACACCCATTTTGTCTTTTGTGGCAGTTTTTGAAGTGGATAACCATACAATTTTATGTCTGGTAAAGGTTTAAATCAAACAATAAGACTGACCTCAGCCTGTTCTGAAGCTTTACAATCAAAGTAACACTGACACACGGCTGTGTACAGCGTGGCTCGCCAGGACAGGTACTTGACGGTGAGGAGCGGCACTGACGTCTCCATACACACGGACGCCCACAGTAGAAACTCGAGAACCTTCACTTTTTTTGTAAAGGTTTAACCCATTGCCAAACAGTGACGCTTTTTCATGCCTCTAATAGAAAGGGTTTGGGAAAAAAATTGAGGCAAAAGAAGAAAATGTTGATATCCAGCATTTTCTCCATTTGCCTCAATATTTTCAAATCTATAATATACACATTTCTTTCTTTTGATGTCAATTATTTTATCATCTGCAATTCTTTTAAATTAGAATTGTCATTTTGCCTTCTAGTAATGGTTTAAATAAAACAATTAGACTGACCTCAGCCTGTTCTGAAGCTTTACAATCAAAGTAACATTGACACACGGCTGTATAGAGTGTGGCTCGCCAGGACAGGTACTTGACGGTGAGCAGCGGTACTGACGTCTCCATACACACCGACGCCCACAGTAGAAACTCGAGAACCTTCACTGTTTTTGTAAAGGTATAACCCTTTGCCAAACAGTGACGCTTTTTGATGCCTCTAATAGAAAGGGTTTGGGAAAACATTGAGGCAAAAGAAGAAAATGCTGATATCCAGCATTTTCTCCTTTTGCCTCAATATTTTCTAAGCTATAACATACACTTTTCTTTCTTTTGATATGAATTATTTTATCGTGCACATCTTTTCAAGTTGGACTGGTCCAAAATTTTGCTGTCTAGCAATTGATTAAATAAAACAATAAGACTGACCTCAGCCTGTTCTGAAGCTTTACAATCAAAGTAGCATTGACACACGGCTGTATAGAGTGTGGCTCGCCAGGACAGGTACTTGACGGTGAGGAGAGGCACTGACGTCTCCATACACACCGACGCCCAGAGTAGAAACTCGAGAACCTTCGCGGAGTGGCCCAGCGACATGAGATAACGGGAAATACTGTAGATATGTATTGTACCTGAGGTAGAAATAAGAGCATATTGTACCTGAGGTAGAAACAAGAGCATAATGATTCCTGATCTGGTTAAAGGACCCTTATGAGTTTGTAGATCAACATGGATTCAGATCAACCTGCATATACATGGAGTCTGATCAAGATTCAGGTTGTTCTCTTGTAGTTTCATCCTGACCTCTAGCTTCTCCAAGATAACAACGATGAAAGTTATGAAACTCTAAAACCTTTGTCAAATGTCCTAGTGACATGAGGTACCAGGGAATACCGTAGACATGTATTGTACCTGGGGTAAAAAAAAGTTGACATATTCTAAATACTTAAGATTTCTACAATCATTTTGAATACAATTCAAAGTTTGTCAACAGATAACAAAAGTGTAATTTAGATACCAATGTCTATACCACAGGATTGGTTACATTCGATATAATGATATCTTATGATATTTCAAAACTGACTTAAAATTTGAAAATTTATTTTTTGAATTTCAGAACATAGTAACTCTTACCATTATATACGAGCCAGCACAGTTTTTCTGTAGGCAGTATTACTTGCATGATGAGCCTCAAGAAAGCCAAGATTCCCACACAATCTGTTACATTCTGAGTATTCTGTAGTTTAGGATCAGAGGACTTCACTACTTGATACATGCTGATACTTTTACCCATCAGGGCTCGGAACTGAAATAAAGAATGCTTGTTATGGGAGACATCGTTTACGGTGAATATATGCTAATGTCAATGTGCTGGCCTGAATCTGATATATGTAAATCAACAGACAACAGAACTGTTTGATATTTTTTCTAATTAAAATAAGAAGAGAAATTGTTGATAGAAAAAATTCATTTGGGATAGCCCCAGATAGGTTGAACTGATTCCATACATGGATACAGATAAAGCTTGAAATGCTAAGTCTATTTTTTTTTCTAATGAACAAAATACTGACTTGTCGAAAATGTTATATCATTGCAGACTTCAAGACATATGATAAATATTGCTCAGTTTGTGTTGTCAAAAGCCAGTTTTGTTTGAAAAGGGTTCATTTTACATTGTCACAGAATGATTGATTGAATAAGGTTTAAAATCTCCTTCACGTGCTATGGTTATTTTGTGGTGGCACCTAGCCATGGATTCTTGTCGTTTCTCTCACCAGTAAAACCACAACATCATTTCTGAGTTGTCAGCTGCATGCCCACATAGGTTTAAGAATATCCAACCAATGGAAGGAGACACAGGATATTTACAGAAACATGATGAAGCCTGTTCACTAGTATACTTACAGTAAGGCCTGCATTATCTCCGTCAAACCCTTTAGGGAAGAAGATAGACTTGAATGTTTCTACATCTGTAATCTCTGTTACACTAACATCACCAAAATTCATCAGGTATCTGTCATAACACTGCCATAGAGCCAAACTAAACTCCTGTAACATTGAGAGAAAAGAGAAACTAAGATAGACTTGAATCAGAGCTACAGATAAGAGGGAGTGATGACTTTTTAAACTGCGATTATTCTATTATTGTTCATGAAACCCTATATTGTGGGTACTCATTTGCATCGTCTCGTCGAGACGATTCAAATGAGTACCCACAACATAGGGTTTTGAGTTAAAATAAGAAAGTTAGAATGTCTTCACCACCACTTATCTGTAGCTCTGCTTGAATGTTATCTCTGTTACACTAACATCACCAAAATTCATCAGATATCTGTCATTATACTGCAATAGAGCCAAACTAAACTCCTGTAACATTGAGAGAAAAGAGAAACTAAGATAGACTTGAATGTAATCTCCGTTACACACACATCACCAAAATTCATCAGGTATCTATCATAACACTGCCATAGAGCCAAACTGAACTCCTGTAACATTGAGAGAAAAGAGAAACTAAGATAGACTTGAATCAGAGCTCCAGATAAGAGGGAGTGATGACTTTTTAAACTGTGATAATTCTATTATTGTTCATGAAACCCTATATTGTGGGTTCTCATTTGCATCGTCTCGTCGAGACGATTCAAATGAGTACCCACAACATAGGGTTTTGAGTTAAAATAAGAAAGTTAGAATGTCTTCACCACCACTTATCTGTAGCTCTGCTTGAATGTAAACTCTGTTACACTAACATCACCAAAATTCATCAGGTATCTGTCATAACACTGCCATAGAGCCAAACTGAACTCCTGTAACATTGAGAGAAAAGAAAAACCAAGATAGACTTGAATGTAAGCTCTGTTACACACACATCACCAAAATTCATCAGATATCTATCATAACACTGCCATAGAGCCAAACTGAACTCCTGTAACATTGAGAGAAAAGAGAAACCAAGATAGACTTGAATGTAATCTCTGTTACACACACATCACCGAAATTCATCAGATATCTGTCATAACACTGCCATAGAGCCAAACTAAACTCCTGTAACATTGAGAGAGAAGAAAAACCAAGATAGACTTGAATGTAATCTCTGTTACACACACATCACCGAAATTCATCAGATATCTGTCATAACACTGCCATAGAGCTAAACTGAACTCCTGTAACATTGAGAGAGAAGAGAAACTAAGATAGACTCGAATGTTATCTTTGTTACACTAACATCACCAAAATTCATCAGGTATCTATCATAACACTGCCATAAAGCCAAACTAAACTCCTGTAACATTGAGAGAGAAGAGAAACTAAGATAGACTCGAATGTAATCTCTGTTACACACACATCACCAAAATTCATCAGGTATCTGTCATAGCACTGCCATAGAGCCAAACTAAACTCCTGTAACATTGAGAGAAAAGAGAAACTATGATAGACTTGAATGTAATCTCTGTTACACTCACATCACCAAAATTCATCAGATATCTGTCATAGCACTGCCATAGAGCCAAACTAAACTCCTGTAACATTGAGAGAAAAGAGAAACTATGATAGACTTGAATGTAATCTCTGTTACACTCACATCACCAAAATTCATCAGATATCTGTCATAGCACTGCCATAGAGCCAAACTAAACTCCTGTAACATTGAGAGAAAAGAGAAACTATGATAGACTTGAATGTTATCTCTGTTACACTCACATCACCAAAATTCATCAGATATCTGTCATAGCACTGCCATAGAGCCAAACTAAACTCCTGTAACATTGAGAGAAAAGAGAAACTAAGATAGACTTGAATGTAATCTCTGTTACACACACATCACCAAAATTCATCAGGTATCTGTCATAGCACTGCCATAGAGCCAAACTAAACTCCTGTAACATTGAGAGAAAAGAGAAACTAAGATAGACTTGAATGTAATCTTTGTTACACACACATCACCAAAATTCATCAGGTATCTATCATAACACTGCCATAGAGCCAAACTGAACTCCTGTAACATTGCGAGAAAAGAGAAACTAAGATAGACTTGAATGTAAACTCCGTAACACTCACATCACCAAAATTCATCAGATATCTATCATAACACTGCCATAGAGCCAAACTGAACTCCTGTAACATTGAGAGAGAAGAGAAACTAAGATAGACTTGAATGTAATCTCTGTTACACACACATCACCAAAATTCATCAAATATCTGTCATAACACTGCCATAGAGCCAAACTAAACTCCTGTAACATTGAGAGAAAAGAGAAACTAAGATAGACTTGAATGTAATCTCTGTTACACTAACATCACCAAAATTCATCAGATATCTGTCATAACATTGCCACAGAGCCAAACTAAACTCCTGTAACATTGAGAGAAAAGAGAAACTAAGATAGACTTGAATGTAATCTCTGTTACACACACATCACCGAAATTCATCAAATATCTGTCATAACACTGCCACAGAGCCAAACTAAACTCCTGTAACATTGAGAGAAAAGAGAAACTAAGATAGACTTGAATGTAATCTCTGTTACACACACATCACCAAAATTCATCAAGTATCTGTCATAACACTGCCATAGAGCCAAACTAAACTCCTGTAACATTGAGAGAAAAGAGAAACTAAGATAGACTCAAATGTAATCTCTGTTACACACACATCACCAAAATTCATCAGGTATCTATCATAACACTGCCATAGAGCCAAACTAAACTCCTAAAACATTGAGAGAAAAGAGAAACTAAGATAGACTTGAATGTAATCTCTGTTACACACACATCACCAAAATTCATCAAATATCTGTCATAACACTGCCACAGAGCCAAACTGAACTCCTGTAACATTGAGAGAAAAGAGAAACTAAGATAGACTTGAATCAGAGCTCCAGATAAGAGGGAGTGATGACTTTTTAAACTGCGATAATTCTATTATTGTTCATGAAACCCTATATTGTGGGTACTCATTTGCATCGTCTCGTCGAGACGATTCAAATGAGTACCCACAACATAGGGTTTTGAGTTAAAATAAGAAAGTTAGAATGTCTTCACCACCACTTATCTGTAGCTCTGCTTGAATGTAATCTCTGTAACACTAACGTCACCAAAATTCATAAGGTATCTGTCATAACACTGCCATAGAGCCAAACTGAACTCCTGTAACATTGCGAGAAAAGAGAAACTATGATAGAATTAAATGTTTCTAAATCTGTAATCTCCGAAACACTCACATCACCAAAATTCATCAGATATCTGTCATAATACTGCCATAGAGCCAAACTAAACTCCTAAAATGTACCAAAATCAAATTTTAACATTAATACTATAGTGATGAGAAAAAAATATAGATCGATTTGTAAACTAGAAACTAGAAAGTATTGATAGCTCCTTATTTTTCTTTTATTATTACTATTTTTTTATTTTTTATATTTCTTTGGTTGGATTAGGCCATTTTTTATTATGGTATTCTTAAAATTCCACAAAGACTGAATTTGACATCGTGAAATCTACTGAAAAAACATAAACGTGTTTAAAATATGCTACAAATCGATTAAATTTTGTTTAGTAATCCTACAAGAAATAGTCCTAACACTCAGAGGACAGGATGACCATGAGACACTTATTAACCCTTTCCCAAACAAGACCTGGTTTTGACGTGCCTAATAGAAAAGGATTGAGAAATTATTGAGACAAAAGAGGAAACTGCTGATAACCAGCAGTTTCTCCTTTTGCCTCAATATTTTCCGTGCAATATTTTTTGCAAAACTTATCGTTATCAACACTTATTTTGTCAGTTCTATCAGCTTTCAAATGGAACTACCCTATTCTTTTTTGTTTGGGAAAGGGTCAATATGCAACTCTTTTTGGTAACCCTATGTGTAGACATCATACTGGCAGAAACTGATCTTGATATAAGTGCTTACCTTGACAGACATGAGGAAGTCACCCACTTCCAGTATTTTTTCTTGATAGTAGGATTTAGGTAGGCGAGGTTCATACTTGTTCCAAATCTCAAACAAAGTATCAGCTCTGGAATGGAAATTAAGCAACATCAGTGGAATGGTTAAACCTCTTTCAACAGTTCAGCTTTTATGTTATTTACTAATTTATAAACTTTAAATGTTTAATGTATAAAATACACAACATTTGAAACATGTTTTCCTATATTGGTTTATTTTGAATTTCATAATTAATGGAAATAAATTGAAGTAAGTTAAATTTCATTACCCACAGTATGTCAGTGATGTCTAACTCTTCACTATCCCCTTTTAAAGATTTTTTTGGTTCAAGTTAATCATTAACCATATGTAATACCGGTAAGTACAATAGATACTTAACAAAATACAACAATTACATGTACAGAATATAGAAACATTTAGAGACAAGAGGGCCATTGGCCCTGAAGCGCTCACCTGATATGATAACTATTTTTTGTAAACCAATTTTCAGGTTGATTGGACAAAGAATGTGACCTCTAGGGTGCACACAAGGTTTATCTAAGATTTGACCTCGTGACCTAGAATTGATCAAGACAATCATTCTGATCAATTTTCAGGTTGATTGGGCAAAAAATGTGGCCTCTAGAGTGCACACAAGGTTTTACAAAGATTTTACCTCATGACCTAGTTTATGACCCCAGATGACCCAATTTCAATCTTGTCTGAAAATTGATCAAGACAATCATTCTGATCAATTTTCAGGGTGATTGGGTAAAAAATGTGGCCTCTAGAGTGCACACAAGGTTTTTCTAAGATTTGACCCCGTGACCTAGTTTTTGACTCCAGATGACCCAATTTCAAACTTGTCCGAGATTTCACCAAGACAATCATTCTGATCAATTTTCAGGTTGATTGGGCAACAAATGTGGCCTCTAGAGTGCACACAAGGTTTTTCTAAGATTTGACCCCATGACCTAGTTTTTGACCCTGTATGACCCAATTTCAAATTTGTGCGAGATTTTATCAAGCCAATCATTCTGATCAATTTTCAGGTTGATTTGGCAAAAAATGTGGCCTCTAGAGTGCACACAAGGTTTTTCTAAGATTTGACCCTGTGACCTAGTTTTAGACCCCAGATGACCCTATATCAAACTTGTGCGAGATTTCATCAAGTCAATCATTCTGAGCAATTTTCAGGTTGATTGGGCAAAAAATGTGGCCTCTAGAGTGCACACAAGGTTTTTCTAAGATTTGACCCTGTGACCTAGTTTTTGACCCCAGATGACCCAATTTCAAACTTGTCCGAGATTTTATCAAGACAATCATTCTGAGCAAATTTCAGGTTGATTGGGCAAAAAATGTGGCCTCTAGAGTGCACACAAGGTTTTTCTAAGATTTGACCCCGTGACCTAGTTTTTGACCCCAGATGACCCAATTTCGAACTTGTCCGAGATTTCATCAAGACAATCATTCTGAGCAAATTTCAGGTTGATTGGGCAAAAAATGTGGCCTCTAGAGTGCACACAAGGCAAAGTTTGACGGACGACGGACGACGGACGACGGACACCGGACGCCGGACGACGGACGCCGGACACAGCGGTATCACAATAGCTCACCATGAGCACATTCGTGCTCAGGTGAGCTAAAAAGAAAATGCTCATTGTCAGTATTTCTTTTTTCTCATAACAGTTTCTAAAGCCTTATGCTATAGCAAGTTATTATTAGCAACATCAAAACAGGTGATTGATTTGACCAAGGTTGTAAATATCATTGAAAAATCTCTATGCAGTGTGAATATACTCTTGACTACAGCTGTAATTAATTGCATACTATCCCATTCCCATTACCCCACTTTGGCGATGCTTTCTTAAGACACTCACTAATGGACAACGAAAATAAAGTTGTCCCCCTTTCACCACTCAACAAAAATTCTGGAGAAAACATTTAGGCTGATAATCAGCATTTTCTTCTTTTGCCTCAATATTTTCCTAGCTGTATTGCACAAAAAGCCTTTCTTTATCAAAATCCATTTTGTTGTCTGTAGCAGTCTTCAAATTGGAATACTCTAAAATTTTGCTGTTTGGGAATGGGCTAAAATAGCAATAAAGTAGAAATGTTTTAAAATATCTAGCATTATGATTATACAATGTACAAGATGCAAACTGACAACAGCTATGATAAGGGTTTACTGCAGAACTAGTACAAGAGCATATAAGTCTATATATGCGTTAAGCCTTTCCCAAACAAGATCTGGTTTGGACACCCCAAATAACAATGGTATCTGAAATATTGAGGCAAAAGAACAAAATGCTGATAACCAGTATTTTCTCCTTTTACCTCAGTATTTTCTGAGCTATATTGTGCAGAAATCTTTTCATTATTGATATCCATTTTTGTCATCTGTAGCAGCTTTCATAATAGACCACCAAAAATTCTACTATATAGGAAAGCCTATGGTTGAAATAGCTTTGTGCTAACCCATCTATGTACCTTTTACCACTTATATTGTCATCATCTTTCCTGGAAAGAGATACGCCTTTACAACCCAAGTTTATAATATCTTGAAATATACACAAAAACCAACGGCAAAGAATCTCATGCTAAAATTAGACTGGGTTTACCATTATGTTTTGATAAACTGTCGGTGTTCAGTTGTTATAAAATCTCGTAACTACAGCTTGATTCAAGCCATAGTTACGACGTTTTATGACAGCACCTACGAAATACTACTGTTTGTCCAAAATTGTCACGATTAACTGGATAAAATCTTCCCTATTAGAGATATCAATGGTATGTAAGAATTCATTGTGATAGCAGAGATACACATAAAGGGGATAATCACTTTCAGGGTTGCCACTAGTCAGAAGGAATTAAATTCCCTGACATTTCCCTGACAAAATTGGAAAATTCCCTGGCATGTTTTGTCGCCTTAATTCACAATATTATGAGACAATTTTAAAGGCGATGTTGAAATCATTTATTATATATACTGCTTCTTATTTTTTCACAGTTCCCTAACAATTCCTTCATTTGGATCCGCCACTGATGCAGATCTATGCATTTGGCAAGTTTGATCAAATTCATATGGAAATAGTAGCATTCAAGCACACAATTAAGGTAGAAGACTCATAAAGGGCACCAAAGAGCCAGTGGCGAAATTTGAAAAATGCCAGTAATTCCTAAACTGTGTTACATTTCCATTCCAAATATAAACATAGGCAGTGCTTCTGAAATAAGTTGCCCGAGTTGTCCGACTTGTCTGTTTAGTGGTGTTTACCTGTACGGACAAGCAGATTTTGAAAGCTAGGTTGTCCGTGGACAAGTGAAAAATCTGGTTATAATAAAAAAATATTTTTCTTTTTCTCATTATTTTTTCATACAATGTAATTATTGATAGTTTAATGTACAAATTTTGTTGTAGACAATAGTTAGATAGTTAGACAGTCATAATAGAATATGCAATAAACAAATGAAGCTATTGAAAAGTATAAAGGTTTTGTTCGGACAAGTTGATTTTTGACACGGACAAGTCAATTTTGGATCAAGACTTGTCCGTGGACTAGTAGATTTTTAGAATATTTCAGAAGCACTGATAGGCATTTTGCACGGTTTAGAATTTTGAATTCATGCATACTTATGAAAATATTTGACAAAAATGTTCAAAATTACCTCCCTTGCATATTAAAGAGTAAAATTATATTTGTAAATTATTTTCTTCTTAAAGCATAATCTTGAAATCCCGCATGATGAGAGTTCAACGAAAGGCAGCTAGATTCATTAAACAAGACTACCAAACTCAGAAAGAAGGATTTATCAGGGACACCCTAAAAGAATTGGAACTCCAACCACTCACCGCAAGGAGGAAGAGCCTCAGATTAATGATGCTATATAAGGTGGTTGAGGGGTTGGTCCCAGGGCTGCCAGCAGAACAATTCCTGACAAAATCTAAACCAATGAGGTCGGTCAGAGCAAAAGAATTCAAAGACTGTGAAACAGTGAACATTATTAAGAACCAAACTAAAAACAATTCCAAGTGTTTTGAAACTTCTCACGCAAAGTCTACCCAATATAAACACTCGTTTTTCGTGAGAACGGTAGTAGACTGGAACCAACTGCCAGAAAATATTGTCTGCGCAAATTCAGTAGGGCCATTCAAATCAGCCCTCGATACTTTGGCAAAATTCTAATTGCACACTCCCCCCCGTCGCGTTAAAACCAGAAGTGGGAACTGTGACGTATCCATACAAATACAGATCAACTTAAATGTGAAGTGTATTTACAAGTGTGTGTAATTTGATGCATTTCATATGGCTAGAAAGTGTTTTTTTTCTCATTATGGGTCTTCTACCTTAATTGGGCATTTTACAAATCAAGGATAGACAATTAACAAGAGCTGTCCAAAGACACAGGGGTAAAAGTTGAAAATTTTGAAAAACCTGAAAATCAGGAAAAGTCTGTATTTATATAGTAAAAATCGAGAAAATGGCGCATTTTGGAATACTCAAAAACCTGAACTTCAGGCATATGCCTGAAAACTTTTACCCCTGAAGACAGCACGCTCAACTTTCTAAGTTGCTTAGTATAAAGGGGGCATAACTCCAAATATAGTAGAGCCAGGGTCATGGGCCCAGGTAGTAAGGTAGAGGGTGTGATGGTGAATAAGTATTCCAAGTTTGGGTTGAATCCCTTTGATAGACTTAGTATGGAAGTCATTGATGTTTGAAAAAACTTAAACCTTTGTTGCAACGCCGACGCCGACGGTGACAGTATAACCTCTCATTTCAGCGTTTTTTTCCTTCTTTGAACGGGTCCGTAAAACGGACCCGTTCCCAATGCCAAGAAGTGACCATTTTTCCCAAAGTCTAGAAAAAAATTCCCAATTCGATCGAGGATCCCAATCCCAATAGTAGATATTACCATCGGCAATAAATAAAATTCGATAACTCCTAATCAGATCTGTGTCAAGGAAACAGAATAAATCTGTGTTACTCATATGCGATGATTTGTGTGAGATCAAAAAAGCCGCAAACACAGTCATTTGATGACGTAGTCATTCCAGTTTCAATATGATCACCTGATTTTTCCCAATCCAAATAAGGTTACCTTTTACTATGATTTGATTACAAAAATCGCGCGTGCCAGCAAGAGCGGGAAAAGGGATGAAACGATGAAAACAAAACACTATCTACCAAGTAAATATACTGACGTTAGATTGTTTTAACACCGACGCGTTGTCTCTTTCTGACATGCCGCCTTGCCATTTCACAAAGGAATTAGGTCACAGTCAGTTGTAGCCTACATATAACAACAAAAAGTTATTTAAGTGTTGACAGTCATTTTAATCGGCGATCGATTTAAGGTAGAAAGATGGAGTCAAGTTGGGCCACATTCGATCTTTTGACTCACTTTTTTTTTTAATTATCGTCTATGGCTCTTGAAGTGTCGATCGCCAGCCCGAGCCCTGTCAATCATTTACGGAAACTACCGAAGATTCCCGGAAACCGATATTTCTAGATCGTACCACGATACGTATCATCGGCTAAGGATTTCGGAATATACCGATAATACTGCACCCCACTACGACCTACTATATTTCCGGTAAGTTAATTTGCGAATAGATTAGACTTATTTGTGCTTTTCTATCGGGAGAAAACAGGTCACATTAAAGTTCTAGGAAGTCAATAAAAGTAAATGTCAAGATACCTGCCTGAATCAAAATATTCAATCAGGAAGCAGGATAATCGTCTTTTTCTACTTTCCCAAACTTGTTATTTAATTGACAAAAATACGATTTTTCCGGCGGGGGGATAGTACTGATAAAAACATCAAATGATGGCAACAAATCAATACCAGAACATTACATGTGTCAATAGATCTATGTAATAGCACTGTATTAACATTGATATTTGAAACAAATCTTGAAAAATAAATAGATCTATCTTGATCTAGATCTACATGCTCATCAAGATCTATTCATGTTTTTTCTTTTATGTTTTTTCAAACCTTTTCTGAACAGCAACATTCAGACTGTTCTGAAGCTTTTTCCGAAGGCAAAATGGGTCTATTGAGTATTGATGAGGATAGATGCACTTTATTGTACAGTAGATCTACATCCATCCCATTGTATCTAACATCACTTTGGTCAAATAGCATTCAAAATGGAACAGTCTTAAATTTTTCTGTTTGGTTATAGATTCTAATATTGTCCTGGAAGTACAGGAACCTTTATTAAGATTGGTAATGGTACAGAAGAGTTAATTCTATGTCTGAAACTGTTATTTTAATGTTTTTCCCAATTTTTGAGAAAACAATGCGTTTTTCCCAATTTTTGAGAAAACGACGCATTTTTCCGAATCTGACTGGTACCGGACCCGTTCCCAAAAGTGAGAGAAAAAACGCTGCATTTTCTTCGAAAAGTCGAGCTAAAAATGATGACATCCAGGACAATGATAACATAACACTGCCCTCAGCGAAGGGCAAGCGAAATTTGATCACTTCATGGAATATTTGGGACATTTGATCAGACATAAGGTTGTTTTGACTAGGGGCCGTCTGCTAATCACTGTAATCAGATGTTTTTTACACAGAATTCTAACAAAATTTCTTACGATCTTGACTGTGCTTCCTCGTCTGGTTTCTTGTAACCTTTGGCAATCCTTTTCTTTATAAAACCAATAAATTCCTTCAGCTCTTTATCAAGCGATTGTAAAACTGGATTCGGTTTGTCTTTGCTGTAAAACGAGCTTGGCATTCCTTTATTTGAAGCTGCCGCAGCAGCACTTCGGAGTATTGCCGCCATGGTAATTTGATTCTAATGAGGATGTAATGTTTTTAGATTTGACAAGACAACATTTCTATTCTAATTCCAGAAAAAGATCGTCTGTTATCTTTCTGGCATGGAAGTCGCCATTAAACAAAACAGTTGCCAGGTGCGATGAGACTGGTATTCAAATATAATTAAAGTGCCGCACAGAAACCGTTCCTGTTACGATTTGACTTATAACCAGTCTATTGATTAGTCCAGTTCGCCCCAATCCTTTTTGATAACGTGATTTTCGTACATGAAGCTTTCGATACAGAACTGGATAGGACGTTGTCGCCCCCCCCCCCCTTTTTTTATCAATTTTGCAAAATTGGGAAAGGAGGGAAAATATAGATATTCAGATCATGAACAAGTGTTTCAATACAGACCAGTTGGACAGCTTTCCTTCAAACCCTATACAGTGGGAGAGAGAAAAAAAAAATCAACCGGTTAGAGTTGAAAAGTGTTGCGGATGAAAAATGGGTGACCGGTCTGTAATAGAAATGGCTTGGGTATATGAATATGGAATTTGTGTGCATTATCAGCACTGAGAAAAAGATGATGATCAGCATTTTCTTCTTTTCTTTCAACGTTTTCTGACCCTCTGGCTGTCATTAACACTGACGTATATTCTCTTATAATTGTTTTAATGTATGACATGACATGTATGTATATATCCACAAATAAATCAAATCAAATAGATGAAGGAAGAGGGTGGGGGTGGGGGCAAATAATTTAGAAGAGGGGGCAGCATATCCCACCCATGTTTTCCTTCAAGAAAGGTCCAGGTATAAAATGCTGTCTGAAAGTGCCCAGATTGCAGGAAATGGCTACACTTGGTCAGGTTCCATTCACTTAAACATGAACACCCCCCCTTTCCTCCAATATCATAAACCTTCCTACACCTATGAATAAACGCTTTCCAAAACTCACATTTTTTTACCTGTTTATATTGGAATGTGTTGCAGACGACAAAATTAATCTAAAATTCATTATTGATAGTGTGTTGAAGCATTCCTAATACCATTCAAAAACTTTGCTTTTGTGTGGGAGTTAAGCATTCATGTAACCCTTTCCCAAACAAGACCTGATTTGCTTTTGATGTCCCTAATATGAGAAACTTGGGAAAACATTAAGTCAACAGGAGAAAATGCTTATAATCAGCCTTTTCTCCTATTGCCCCATATATTTCCTGTGCTATTTTGTAAGCATTTTCTATTTTTATTGGTGCATATTTATCATCTATAGCTGATTGAAACAATCTAAATATTTGCAGTTTGGGAAACTTCAAAGGGTTTAACCCAAACGATGGCACTTTTTGATGCCCTTCAAGATAAAGGCCTTGGAAAACATTATTGAAAATGAAGAAATTGCTCATGACAATCAATTTCTTCCTTTTCCACAATGTTTTCTACCCCAAAAGACCAAACAATTTAGAATTATAATTATTGAAAATTCACTTGAAATTGTTGTCTGCATCATCTTTGAATTCGGAACAGTCCAAAATTTGCTGTCTGATAATGGGTTAAGTGGGAATGGGTGATTTACCAATAACCAAGCCGGATTCAGTCATTGTTTACGTTTAGGTTGGACCAAGATCAGTCTGTATTCATGAACTTTGGAATAACCTGTGTTTATTGCTGTGTCTACAAAAGTTCAATGATAGAACTTTACATTGGCTATACATGTATCTCCTTTCTGAAACCAGCAACACAAGAAACCCATTCCCAAACAAGACCATGTTTCGACATCTCTAATAGAAATGGCTTGGGAAAACATCGAGATAAAAGAAGAAACTGCTGATAACCAGCAGTTTCTCCTTTTGTCTCAATATTTTCTGTGCTATTATTACACAACAATTCTATCTTTAATAACACCCTGTTTATCATCTGCAGGAGCTTTCAAATTCCACCACCTAAAAATTTTGCAGTTTTGGAGAGGGTTGATCTTTTCGTAAACAATCCAGATTATGATGTCACCAATCAAAAGGGATTGGAACTTGAGAGAGAGGAGAAAATGCTGAAATTTCAGCATTTCTATCCCTTTCCATACTACTGGTATATTGTACAACTTCCATGAATTAACATTGATTTTGTCACGAGCAACTACCGGTATTTTCAAATTGGACTTATCCTTAATCTTACAGTGGAAATGGGTAATGTTTCATACAAAGACAACATACACAGAGATATAAATGTAAATGTAACTTGTATTTAAAATGTGAATAACATGGTTAAAACACTTTGACAATGATATACAAAGTTTTTTGTTTAAAAGTATCTCTTAAAATATTATTTACACAATCTTTTTACAGCATGCGATTTCAACCCTTTTTGAGACAATAAGTTAATTAGAAAAGTAATTTGCTTAAGCTAGAAAAATTCAATTATCAACTTGTAATGAACTTACATTTTACCTTTTCCAAAAGAAGCCTAAATCCCAAATAAGTTTAAATATTGCTCATAGGAAGGCTTTGGCAAAACATTTTATAACCAGCATTATCTCCTTAAGTCTCAATGTTTCCCTGCCATAATCTATTGCATTTCTTCATGGAGATCTATTACCCATAACCACACAATGGCTCTTTTTGACTCCCTACAAGATAATGGCTTGAAAAAGATTGTGGAAAATAAAGAAATTCCTTGTAACAAGCAATTTCTTCATTTCCCACAATTTTTCTACAAAGAAAGATCAAAGAATGTGTAATTTCAGTCAACTCATATTGTCCTCTGCAGCATCTTTGAATTTGGATAAGTCCAAAATTTTGTCGTTTGGTAATGGGTTAATCTGACCTGGTCTGATCTGTTCAGTGCTTTGCAATGATTTCATTTTTCCCCAAATAGACCCATTTTATAATCAATTGTTCTTGGAACTTTTCAGATTCTAGAATAAATGTTGAGAGGTTAATGCAAAAGTTCTGTAAATGCATGTTAATTCCATATAGACTTTATTACAAATTTAGCTTACAAAAATAATATTGTCAGAATGCATTTCCCAGTATGATATCAGCCCTAGATCTGGAAAAGGGGCATTAGATGCATATCATTTAGAGACCAGCATAGATCCAGATCAGCCTGCATATATACACAGTCTGATCAAGTTCCATGCTGTTCCATTATCACTACTTTTTGACCTGTTGCTACAGTTTTAAAAGCAGCATAAACTCTGATCAGACTGTATGAGAATCCGGCTGATCTGGAAATACATGTATTGCAATCTCAAATGCTTTAACGGACCTTTTTACAGAACCTGGTTTAAATCCATTATAGCAGTCATACAACCTACATGACATGATTTATTGTGTATTGTCTAAACATTGCATGAAATAGAATATGTGTACTATGATACAAATGTGACATAAATACCATAACCATAACATAGAACAAGATGTGTTTGTGAAACACCAATGCCCCCAAAATGGCCATTTTTCTAAAATGTTAAGTTTCGTGTAATGGGTTGATAAGGGTTAACAGATGACCTTGAGGAAGGTCAGATTGCATGGAACAGATAGCTATCATTAAAAGGAAGTTGCATACCAAATTTGAGCTTTGTATATGTCAAATACTTTTGGAGAAAAGGCAAATGTTAAGTTTGTGGACAGACAGACGAACAGACAGATGGACAGACACAAGTAAAACAATATGCCCCCGATCTTTCGATACCAGGGCATAAAAATTCAATTTTTGACATAACTATGGTACCGGTTTGTCATGGCCCCCATAATGGGTTAACCCATTCCCACATTTTGACGCTTCTTGATTTTCCAAAAGAAAAAAACCTTAAGAATACATTGTGGAATATGAAGAAATTGCTTGTGTCAAGCAATTTCTTCATTTTCCACAATGTTTTCTACCCAGAAAGACCAAAACATGCAGAGTTCCATTCTTTTTAAAATGTTGCCTGCAACATCTTCGAATATGGAAATGTTTAAAATTTTGCCATCTGGTAATGGGTTAAATCCTTACCTGAATTTCATCTGCTTTTGATGTCTCTAGTAAAGAAAGTTTTGCAAACCACTCAAGATAAAGAAAACAACCCTGATAGCTAACATTTTCTCCTTTCCTTTATGCTTTCAATGCAATCGCAATTGCATTTCATTTTGATACCTTTATTAATATCAATATTGCTGTCTGCAGTTGTTTAAATTTGAATTTCATATTGTCATTTAGGAAAGGGTTAACTGGGTTCAAAAGCCTGCCTTTTTTCACAAATAGCTGAGCTGTAAATGAACATGTACTAAATCAGAGCTAGAGATCAGATGGTGTAAATCATGGCAGGGAATCCTGTGATAATAATTTCACAAAATAATCAATAATTCTGTTAACATGTGAACAATTTGAATTTTCTTTGAAGCATAGAAGGTAGAAAATATCAAGAATTTACAGAATGTGGTAGTTCTTTGATCTGCTGATAAAAAAACTAACAAGTACAATTTTATTTAGTAATCAATAACTTTTTTCACAGCCAATTTTTTAAAAATCTCCTGCATCCAGCAAAGCCCCGACATATTTCCGCTTTCTCTGCTTCAAACCATTCTCAAATGAGTCATGAATCAACAGAATTAATGAAGACTTGCTGCATTTGTTGTCTCACATGATTCCCCTCGTGGTAATGGACATTCACAATATCTTTTTCTGTTTCTCAAATCCTATGTTAAGAGTACTGATTAAAATGGTCTTGCCAAGACTTTTCAAATGAGTACCCACAACATAGGGTTTGAATTTAAAACGACAAAATAAAATTTCTTAACCCTGTCTTATCTGTTTCTCTACTGTTAACATCTAAATGGCACAACAAGAATAAACATGTTCTCTTATCTCTTTTCATTTTTAGCAATGTGTAAATATTTAATCATTGTAACCCCAAAATGACGGGATACATACAAGGGACCTCTCTGTCACTGAATAAACACTCTACTATATTGCTATAAAAGCTACCTTTTACAGCAAGACAATGTAGGTGCCCCTTAATTAACCCTTTCTCAAACAAAACAGAGTTTTGACATCCCTGAAATATAGAAGATCAGAAAACATTGAATATATTTTCTGCGCCGTACTGTTTTTTGTAATATGCAAAAGTTTCATAATAAGTTATATATCTGTTTTTTGTCATCTGAAGCAGCTTTTAACCTTTTAACTACCTATAGCGATGGATATTTCCGTCGCAAAAAGTTCTCCGCGTATACCATACACGACGTCTTTTTCCGTCGCAGCAGCTATACTATTCATAAAGAATGCTGGTATATTGCAAAGCTTTATGATTGGTATATGCTATGCATGTACAATGTTTACAATGTTTGCCTACTTTTTAATGTTTGTGACGTCACATTTGTCGTCTGCCAAAATGGTGTAAGGGTAAATTAGTACCTGTGTAAATTTGCCTCGGACCATATCCCTTGGTAGTCAAAAGGTTAACTTTAACTGACCTAAAATCTTGTTGTTTGGGAAAGGGTTAACTACATTGGCTACATAATATTGTAATGCCTAAATGTTAATTCAGATCAAATTCCCTTAGCAGTAACCTTAAAAATCTTTTTCAAATGTGTATTCACCATTTACTTAATACCAGTTTAACCCTTTCCCAAACAAGATCGGGTTTTGACATAGATATATCAATAGGCATGGTAAAATATTGAGGCAAAAAAAGAAAATGCTGATGATCAGCATTTTCTTCTTTTGCCTCAATATTGTCTGCACATTATTCAACATAATCCATTCTCCATTATCTTCTGTCTTGTCATCTGTTGCAGCTTTCAATTTGGAGCAATCCAAATATTTGCCATTTGGAAAAGGGATAACCCTTTCCCAAACAAGCCCTGCTTTTGATGCCCCTAATAGAAATTGCTTGGGAAAACATGATAACCAGCATTTTCTCCTTTTGCCTTGATACTTTCTATGCTATTTTGTACATTTATCCAATCTTTACCAATATACCCATTTTGTCGCCTGTGGCAGCTTTCAAAATGGACTGTCCAAATCTTGGCTGTTTGGGAAAGGATTAAACACTATTAGAGGAAACCTTTGAAAACATTTAAGTCATTCTCAAATAATATGATTTAGGCTGCTTTGAATTGAGATAAGTTGCAGATGAAACAAGATGGGTTTGTGAAACACAAATGCCCCCGAAATGGCCATTTTTCTAAAAATGTTATGTTTTCATGTAAAGGGTTGATAAGGGTAGACGGGTGACCTTGAGGAAGGTCATTTTGCATGGAATAGATAGATATCATTGAAAGAAGCTTGCATACCAAATTTGAGCTTTGTATGTCCAATACTTTTGGAGAAAGGGCCAATGTTAAGTTTTCGGACAGACGGATGGATAGACAGACGGACACAAGTAAAACAATATGCCCCAAATCTTTAGATACGGGGGCATAAACATAATTTTCTTATTCAGGTAGAAAATCTCAATGTTATAGCTTAGAAAACCTAGAACTAAAAGGAGAAAATGCTGGTTATCATTTTCTCCTTTTTCTTCAAATGTTTCTATCCCCATATTCAGAGAGATCATTAAAAGAAGTCAATAATTGGGAAAGGGCTGAGCAACAAGAGAAAATTCTCAATGGCGACATTTTTACACTTTCCCAATAGATGATGCGTTTTGATGACACAACAAGGTTTTCAAAAACCAATGAAAAAAACAAGGAAATGTTGATAACAAGCATTTTCTACTTTCCCCTCTATCTTTTTATATGCCTCTACATAAAATAACCTATCATTTTTTTCTTCTTTAAATTTGAATATAAACTATTCCATAATCATGTTCTATGATAAATTCACTTCATTGGTCCATGTTTCACAAATAAACTGAAGTTCTCATATCCTCTATTCTTTCATGAAACCTCCATCCCATCTCCAAATTCTTGCTCAAAACTCCTTTTATCACAGCGTTTTACACTTTTTACATTAAAAACACAAAAATTGCCACAAATATACCATTATTATAGGTCTAGACAATTGATTTGGCAGAGCATCTCTAGCTAGTAGCTAGATATGCTCTGCCAGGTCATTTATCATGAGCTATACCTGTATATGACCTATCATATATTATGTATGTACAAATTGCCACAAACACATAGTAAAATCATGGTAAAAGCATTATAAAATATCATTCTTAAAAACTTTGGCTCCAAATCACCTTGTCTGTACCAAAATATCTGAAAATGAATAAAATATCACAAACTTATTATTTCAAAAGAAACATGAACGACATAACCTTTTTTTGTAAACATCTCTGAAAATGATTTTATGAACTTATATTATGTACATAATATATTTTGTTAGTTTCAATAACCATACAATTATGCCAAAATCATTCTATAGACAATGCAAGCACAAGTGTTATTTCTATGTTAATAGAGCTACTGAAATACCCTTTACAGCAATGCCTGCTTGATTTTTATAAATCATTGACACTATAGAGAAAACAAAAGAGAAAAGCAACATTGTTCATTGTAAATGCTATTACATGTTTTCTGCTATATGCAAAACTTATTTTGTCACCACTTCACTCTTCCTAAAACAAATGATTTATGACTAGTCCAAACATAATGTAATGACAGATGACGAATAAATGCACAAAAAATGTATGTTGTAGATTGAAAATCATTGGGAGAAAAGTCTAAAATGCTGATGGTCAGCATTTTTTTCTTTTCCCTATTGTTTTCCCTATTGTTTTTAGGGACATCAAAACCAGGTATGTTTGTGAAAGAGTAATTCTGTAAAGATACACAAAGTGAGAAAATCCTATCAGGATCATGATAACAGTAAGATTTATCACATTATCAAATGGCAAAAACTTGAATTGTTCCGATTCGAGAGTTGTTGCAGAAAATACAATGTTGATGAAAGTACTGCTTTATATCCAGGAAGTAGGATCGTATTATTAAGAGGGGTTAAAATAGGCTGTAAAAACTTGTATCAAGAAATATGTTCAAAGTAATGTCTGAAGAAGAAGAATAAGATTTATCTACAATTTAACACATTAGCAGTATTTTCTTCCATAGCCTCAATGTTTTCTCAAGTTATCTGTATCATAGACATCAAAACAATGTCTTGATTGGGAAAGGGTTAGAAGTATCGAAGCCTATATACATACCAACAATAGATGAGAAAAGCCTATCAGCATCATAACGATAGCAAAGAAAATGTTCATGGCTTTTGGTGGCCATTCTGGGAACACAAATGCACTTATAAGTGTAACCTGAAAACAAAAGATTTATTAATGATATCATTGGTCTAAGAAATACTGTTATACATATTTATTATTGATAAATAAATACCCTGCCACTACAATCCATGCAACAGGAGCAATATTTCGCAGACAGACCACCTGATTGACTGATTCTATAAAGTATACACCCACTCCCTAAACTTTGTTTGTGGGGATGTAAATAAATGGAATGACAACATTTAGGACTTAAATATTTCTTGTCTTATCAATCTTTTCATGAATGAATATATATCATTGGCTGGTCCCAATTTTCCAGCAAATGCTGGCATTTAGCTATTGCTTGTCTTATTTTGCTTTATAAAAGTTTCTATCTTTTAGCAAATATTGCTTGGACAATGATTAAACCTTTCCCAAATGAGACAATTTTAGGGTGATCCAATTTGAAAGCTGTTTCAGACGTCAAAATGAATATTGATAAAGATCGGTTTTGTGTATAATATAGCTCAGAGAATATTGAGGCAAAAGGAGAAAATGCTGATTAAAAGAATTTTCTTCTTTTGCCTCAATGTTTTCTAAAGACGTCAAAACCAGGTCTTATTTGGGAAAGGTTTAATTAACTGAGACCTCATTCTTAACAAATAAATTGATTTTTAAATGCCGCTGGAGGCCGTCGTATATTGGCGCCATCTTCTCTGTCTGTCCGTCCATCCGTATGTACGTCAACTTTTCTTGTCAACGCGACTCCTCCTAAGTTTCTGGCTGGATCTTTTCCAAACTTGGTCAATTTTATCACCTTAATGGGCAGATGTGCATGAAGTAAGGATTATATGGTTCATTGATTTTTGCCTGAGTTATGCCCCCTTAAAACATAGTCTCTGGGACTTATTGAAATTGCAGCATTGCGGTGTACATTGTGACTATGGCACTCTTGGATTTTCTTTTATTGAACCCCAGTTTCTCAGAGGCAGCTCACTGACAGGCTGACAATCATGACATACATAATGCCAAGAAACAGAAAACTTTTGTTACATCCATCAATTAAAACAATTTTCTTATTAACTCCTTTTTAAAGGCTTTGCTTTAGGTTGTCAAAACTAAACATGTGTTGTTTGTTAAAGGATTAAGAAATACTTACAGCCACAAATATTCCTGTACCACAAGCCAGAATAAGGTTACAAACTCTGTCCTGAAAAATTATCATTGATTCAAAAGTTATTAATCTATCTTAACCCTTTCCCAAAAGTTAAAATCTTAGACCCGACCTATTTGAAAACTGCCGCAAATGACAAAGTGGAAGTTATTAAAGATAAAATTTGTGAAATATGGCATAGAAAATATTGAGACAAAAGGAGAAATTGCTGGTTTTCAGCAGTTTCTTCTTTTGTCTCAATGTTTTCCAAAGCATTTTTTATTAGGGATGTCAAAACTAGGTCTTGTTTAGGAAAGGGTTAAGCATGGTCAATGATCTTCAGAGCTACAGGTAAGAGAGAGTACTGGCTTTTCAACAAGAGTTGTCCGCAGACAACGCAGCTCACCTATATGAAAGCTTGTCGAAAAAAAAGGAGTCCAATGTCAAAGGTCAAGGTTACTAGGTCAAAGTCTCAAGGTCAAGGCATGAGGTATCCATATGTGAAATATCAAGGCACTATCTATAATAGTGCATGAGATGTTGTCCAGGTTAAAGTTTTTTAGCGAGCCGGGACTTTATGTCCGGGGAACTAATGTCACAGCCCTAGTGTCGGCGTCAGCGTCTGTCTTCAAAAACTTTCACCTGGTGTATATCTCAGGCATTATTTGAGATACAGGTCATGGTCTTAAGAGAAAGGTCTTGGCAGGAGGTATCCATGTGTGAAATATCAAGGCTGTATCTCAAATAGTGCCCGAGATAAAGACCAGGTTAAAGGCTTTTTCAAGTGAAGATGCGATGGGATGCGACGCAGACACTAGGGTTGTGACATTAGCTCCACAGACTTAAAGTCCTGGCTCGCTAAAAAGCAATATTTTATTACTTTTTTTACCAAACTTTATGTTGTGAGTGATTCCCCTACACCCTCAAGAAAATAGTGTAATGCCTCTACACCTTCATAAGTTCACTTACAGTTTTTTTAAGCTGTAACTTCAAATTCAACACCAAATGAAGTAAACAAAGATCACTTCCAAAAGCAATGAAAAAGAGGATTTCCAGTCCCCCAATCTGTGCATAAATGAAGGAATTTCATCCAAAAATTGTATTTCACAGACCTTGAAAAAAAACTTTGCAAAATTTTACTTGATTAACATCGAGTCAATGAATTGACATAAGATTTGCATGTTTTAAAACAAAATTAGAATACCGCTAATAAATGCCCATCCCCAACTTTTCTATTGAACACTTTTCAAATAAACGCCTGGGCGTTTATTAAGATAAATACCATACTTTATTAGTACTGATAATATAAACCATGATCCAACATGTTTTTCATTCAGTTCAGGGCTGCGTTCAGTAAGGTTTTACGTGAGCCGTTTCATTCGGAATACTCGGTCAATTCTGTCAATTTTGTGTCAAAGAAGTTGCCACTGTTGCTCATGTGAGCTCACGTAAACCCTTACTGAACGCAGGGCTGGTCTGTGGACAACTGAATTTAACCCATTACCATACAGTGACTCCTTTTGACTCCCCACAATATAATGGCTTTGGAAAACATTGTGGAAAATGAAGAAGTAGCTTGTCACAAGCAATTTCTTAATTTCCCACAATGTTTTCTACCCAAAAAGCTATAAAATTTTGAAATTTCATCAAATTGAAATGTCGTCTTTCAATTTGGAAAAGCTTCAAATTTTGTTGTTTGGGAATGGGTTAATAGGCAACAGCCATTTCTTTCAATTCTTGCTTCAATTTTGAATCAACATACAACCCTTAACCCATTCCCACACATTGACGCCTTTTGACACCCTTTTAGATAATGACTGTGGAAAACATTGTGGAAAATGAAGAAATTGCTTGTGACAAGCAATTTCTTCATTTCCCACAATGTTTTCTACGTAAAAAGACCAAAAAATGTTAAATTTCATTCACTTGAAATTGTCGTCTGCAACATCTTTGAATTTGGACCAGCCTAAAATTTTGCCGTTTGGTAATGGGTTAAAATATTGTAAAGTCACTTACTTGTGGTTGTGTTTCACCAAACAATGGTTTTGAAGCAGGGTCCTCATAGCTTGCCATCTTGGTCCCTGACACTCAACTGTTCAACAACACACAGAACACATACACAACTTTGTCAGTGGTATATGCAACATCTCGGAAAGGGAACCATTCATGTTGACATCTCTTTTCTTTGCTTCTTTCTGAAGATATAAAATCATAACTTCATATAAAAACGCTTTTAATCTGTTACCATACAGTGACACCTTTCCATGCCTTACAACCAGTGTTTCCGAAGTTGCAGAATGTTTACTGGACATTCGGTCTGGTAAAAAAAATATTTACCAGACCGAATTTTTTTTACAAGACCAAAAATTTTCATCAAATCTTGAAGCAAAATGAGAATTTTCTCCATGTCTTTTCAAGTCTTTGATGATTTAAATGGGATTTTTAACTTCACAATCTAATTGTTCTCTCAGCAAGGCCTTTAATTTTGGAATGCTGTAATTGAAATTTACATTTTGCAAAGTTTTGCAAAGTTCCAATCACTGCCTAAATAATTAATACCAGACATTCGGTCCTGTGAACTACGAATCAATATCAGACAAAGTCAGTTTTTACCAGACATGTCTGTCGGTCTGGCGAGTTTTGGAAAGACTGTACAACATAAAGGCTTGGAAGCTTTGCTGTCAAACTGCCCCCTTGTAAAACCGGCTCCCGGTTTACTTGGAATGGTTGCGAAGACATTGGCTTCCCACTTAGAGATGACCTGGAGGGACATCCTGATGTATGCCACCCAAACTCTACAACTTTACAAGTAGATAAGTACCAGTTCCAAATTGGGTTTGTTGGTCCCTGCACTGACCACGACGCCAAGCCCAACATTGAATAAGATGTCTCCAGACGTACCAGTAACAGTGGTGGATCCATGATTTCTGTGAGGGGGGTTCGAATATACAAACAGGGGGTTCGTTTTCCTAGTGTTACACTATTATCACTGAATTTCTGCATGATGGGGGGTTCGTTTGAACCCCCCAAACCCCCTCTGGATCCGCCAATGCAGTAACTTATCTTAGCTTTCAGCCTGGTTTTCAAGGTATGAATCAACGCCTTTCAAATAAAACAGGGGAGAGTGTAGTGTAAGTAGCTTCCCATAGGCATCACTGTTGATTGCCCCAACAACTCAGAGACATCTGATTGGCTGAGGGAGGAACGCTCACGAGAGGCAAATTTAAGCTGCATCTCCCTCTCTTCTTCGCCCAGTTTTCAAGCAGAGCAGTTGGAAAAAGTAGTCAAACGTCTTATAATGAAACGCCTCAATAGTGCAAAGACTGACACCCAGTTGGAATCAATGCATTCACTTTGATTGACGGATAGAGTCAGTCGGCATGACGTCATAGCCTCGCTTTCATTTTTTTATCAAGGGTACTTCCTCAGTCTTTATCATAACGGGATGTCATTTTTGAGGCAGAATATTTCAAAAATCCACCATTAAAATTCAAAAACAAAACTCTTTCTTTAAAGAATGTGATTTAACCCTTTCCCAAACAAGACCTGGTTTTGACGTCCCTAATAGAAAAGGCTTGGAAAAACATTGAGACAAAAGAAGAAACTGCTGATAATCAGCAGTTTCTCCTTTTGTCTCAATATTTTCTGTGCCATATTTTACACAAATCCTATCTTTAATAACATCCATTTTGTCATTTGTAGCAGTTTTTGAAGTGGATCACCCTAAAATTTTGTTGTTTGGGAAAGGGTTAAACTTTCTATCAACCAACGCATTTGTAATAATCAGGCGTAGTCTTCCAGATATTAATGCTGAAAGTTGGTAATGCTTTAACAAAAAAGACTGAAGCTTTCACCTCCTCCAAATGAGTCAGGGTTCAACACTAAGGCACGTCCGACAGACATTCACTGCTTGTTGCTTCGTCCGGGCTAGTAAGACCCGCACGTTGCCAGCCCGACTGGTCGTCCTTACTTCAGATCTAAAATTCACTTTCACCGTAATTGAAACGGAGGATACATTAATTTGAGATTTTTTAACTTGACTTTTTTCGCTTATTCAGGGGTTTCCTTTCTGGTTTGTTTACTTTTTTGCAATATCCGCTAACGATGCGCATGGGCAAAGAAGAGATCATGAGAAATTTGCATAAATGGGCGGACCTTATTATCACCTGATGTCTTGAGTAGGTGATCGGGCAAATTAATCAGAGAAGAAAATTCCGAAACTTACGATTGTGCTGAAAACGATCGAATACGCTTCAAATTCAGTTATTTTCTGAAAGTTAAACCAATTTCCTACAAAAACAGAATCGTTTTATATTTATTCAAAATGGCAAAATGCTTTCATTGATCATTTTTCTAACCTGATTTGACTCGTTTCAAAATAGACTCTTCCCAAGCACCTGTCAGATTGGAAAATTACTGCCCGAGTAATTGATCAATTAACTTCATTTAGAGTATCCCTCTAGGGCAAATTTATGTAATTTACTCATGATCTTTGAAACGTTTTTTAAAGTGCATGTTTACAGAGAATCAAGCGTTTACTGGACAGTTGTTCTACTTTCGTTTTGAAGGAAACTTTCGTAAACAACCGATAGTCGAAAGAACTCTTGTGATATTTACCGACTTTTAATAGTTCTATCGACCTATCACTATAGTAGGGTAAAATATCGAAATACAGTCGACATATCGTTTCACCACCTTTTCCAAAATGGAAACTTTTGGTCAGGGCTAGCGCACATCTGGTCCGGGCTCATAGCATCTGGCAGCAGCAAGCCCGGCGGTCTTGTAGCCAAAAAAGTTAATGTTGAACCCTGTGAGTGCAGGTAAAATTAGTTGCAATAATGTAAGTTGACCCAAACCTTTTGAATTTTGATCTGGGTTTCACAAACCAATACCCATCATCAAGATTGTGGCTACGATATCGAAGCTAAGGTAAAATGACCATGTTTTTGATTGGCCGACAGGATTGTGCCGACCAAATCAATTCTGTATACAAACGACGACTATTTTAACAACCAAATACAAACCATGATACTGAACAATGGATAGAACAACACACAGAGTGAGACAAGCAGCCAAACTCACAAACTGGAGAGTTGACAGAATTTTCACAATATTTTTGGCTTCTTTTTTTTCTAGACAGGACTCAGGAGCAGCATATTTAAAATAAGGTTGTTTTAACATCACTTTGATTAATCATTTAAACATACCGTGTAATTTTGTAGTAAAACAGAAAGTTGTATAAACAATCTAAGGCAGAAAATTGCTGTTTTAGTGAATAGATTGAAAATTGACAGACGCCTGGTGAGAAAACCCGGAAATGGTTTGTTTTGGAATCGACTGGTTCCCTGCGTATATCAGGAAAAGTTACTTCCCTTTTGTTTGTCAAAAATCTAATATCTACCAAATATAAAAGCGACATGTGATTTTCCCCTGTATGTTGTTTTGTTTTGCATCCAGAAATCTATACTTTTATCGATTAGGCCAGGCAACAAAAAAGAAAATGAATAAACAGATAACTATACTTTACCAAAATTTTCTACACAGTTCCTTCCCTTGATAATTTTTAGGCCATTTTCCGGTGCTGGAAACAAAAACAAGAAGTTCAACAATTTATCATCAAGAATGGAGTATAAATCCACTATGCTGGTGATTTGATTACTTGTCTTATAGGTAAATCAAATAAACAACAACGCACCTAATTGGATGCATTTTTTATCATAAATTCTCTAAAAAAAAATGGACTGAGAAAAATTCTATGAGAATGACATTTTGTGAAATATACACTGTAAGAGGCCATCATGGACAGGAATTCTTGGGATTACTTATGTCATAAGAGGAAATTCTTCTTACATTTAAGTGTTGTATTGGTGCAGTTCTAAGAGCGAAATTGATATATGCGACAAAGACTGGTTAAACAGGTTGGTGAAATTTCCCGATCGGGCAATATTTCCCAATCGGGCAATCTTGCCCGATCAGGCAATAGCGAAATTGAAAGAAATGAGCAAAAAGTAGTGTTGTATATCGGACAGCAAAATCACTATCGATAATCGGAAAGTCACAACCGATTGATTATCGATTGTACAATCGGTTCTTTGTAAACAAAACAAAGTCCATCAGTGTAACCCAGTAAATATCATAATTAGGCTAAGTATATTTGTTTATGTGCTCACTGCATAATTATGATGCTACTCCAATACTGAGCCAAATTTAAACAAGGTCTTGAGGAGTTGCTTCTGAGGCTAATTGTCTTTGAATGTATATAACGCTGGCTTTTTCATTTTTTAAACAAGTTTTTTTTCATAGCCTAATATGTAGATCTAACTCAGTATCATATATAAGAGATTGGTAGAAAAGCAATATATTGCCTTTCATCTTGTAAAATTGAGCCTATACATCTTGTTAAATTGGGGAAAATTAATTTAACCCTTTCCCAAACGACAAAATTTTAGGGTGGTCTAATTTGAAAGCTTCTCCAGACGACAAAATTGATGATAATAAAGACATGATTTGTGTAAAACATGGCACAGAAAATATTGAGACAAAAGGAGAAACTGCTGGTTATCAGCAGTTTCTTCTTTTGTTTCAATGTTTTCCCAAGCCTGTTCCATTAGGGACGTCAAAACCAGGTCTTGTTTGGGAAAGGGTTAAATTTTATCTTTCTGCCCTTGGTTGCTTTTGATGCTTATGTATCTACCTAAATAACTATTCATTATACATGATGTATACATGTGTGATGAACAGATGAAGTTCCAGGACAGGTAGGAATCATCGCCGTTAATCCATTTCTTTACCAGCTTCAGACAGACTTTTCTGTTTTCTCACTGCCGATGTGATAGCATGACTTCCCTAAACATGTCAACAAACTAAGCTAAATTTGTCAGTGGATCAATTTGGAGACATTATTGTTGTCGTTTTCCAATTAGACTTCTTTTATTGATGGTGTGCTTTATTGCTTGCAGATGAGTATGTCAGTCTAGGATGAGAATTATGTTCTTTGAAATGCTATGATTATAATATTCCGATCGTTTATACGATCTAAAGCGCCCGATTAATTTATTACAACTGATTGAACAATATTCATTACTAAAATGCACCTCATATGCTTTAATATTTCCATCAAAAGGCATTGTTCTTGTTCGATTAATTTTACTGAAATCACAGACTACCAATCAAGTGGTACCCCCTTATTAGATTTGCTTTTTGGAATTATGTTCTTTGAAATGCTATGAATAAAATATTCGATCGTTAACACTTTTTAAAGCACTTGCGTGATAAATAATAACTGAGTAAACTATTAAGCAATTTTCATTACTTAATTATAGCTTTAAATGCTGGAATCTATCCATCAAAAGTCATTGTTAATGTTCGATTAATTTTGGTAAATAGCAGACTACCAATCAAGTCATTCTTTCTGTTTACTTTGCATAAACTTCGGGACCCATAAACTTCTACTTTCACTTCGTAAAAGTCATTGCAAGAGATTGGGGGAGAGTAAGGAAATAGCCTGGAACTTTCATTTATCAATTTTCTTTTTTGATTATTAGAATCAAGTGTCCGGAAAATTAACTGTAAAAGAAAAAGTGCAACTATCGATAGTTGAAAAATGCAATCGATTGTCGCCGATTGTGGGCTCAATCCGATAGCTTTCGATAGCTGGCGACTATCGACACAACACTAGCAAAAAGACAAATTGTGATTAAATGTTTTGGTGTCGAGTAACCAAAGTTTTTGGGCATATTGGTTAGACCTACCGTCACACATTCCCAGAGAAATTTCCCTTTAAAATGGTCTATCTTCATGCGCCCAGAGTGGGGAGGTGAAGATAGAATTACAGTGTACATCAAAAGTTATGTTCCTATTTTTGCTGGGAGTAATGGATGAACTTGAAAACTGCAAAATTTGCTTGTTTTGATCCCAAATAAACACTTTTCATTTTTAATCAACTATGTTCTTAAATGCACATAGCAATCATGTTGTTTTGATAGTAAGCACGGGATATTGCAGTATTTATTTTGTATTACCCACATAAAATATGCCACATAACTTTTGGGTGTACACTGTGCTTTTATTGTCACCTCTTTGATAGACAAGAAACCGCCGTACATTGGCGGTTTTTACAGGTCCAGAAATTATCAAAAGGGAGGACCCTGGTTGGTGAAAGAAGTTTACGGTGATAAATACTGGGAAATGTAAGGTTTTGTTCTTTTAGTTAATTTCCTATTCATTCCAATGAAACCCAAATGAGTCTGGGCGCATGAAGATAGACCACTCAGCGATTTGTAAAATACAGCGGCCGTTACGAATTGAAAGTAGAAGTTGTTTACATCTTCATGGCAAGTCCCGGCAAAAATGAGAGGTCGCGAGATAGACTGGTTCCCGTTTCTATTACCACTAGACTGGTGCCCTGTCCCTAGATCTATCGATCATATTGGGACAGGAACGGTATAATAAAAATATACGGTTTTCTGTATATTTTTTTGGAGGATCTGATTGGTTGATTTTTTTGGCGTGAGTGACGTATTTTGATCATGGTTAGGCGGACGCTAAAATGAATTCGTAAAGCGTTTCGGAGACGCTGTTCAAGAGAGCTTGCAGTCGACGAAAACTGGATTAAGTGCAGCAGCTTTGAAATTAGATCAGTCTACCCTTTTCTCTGGTTTGGGGGAGGAAAAGCATATCGTCGGTGTTAATGCAAAACCTCGTATCTCGTTTTTGCAAACTTTTAAGGGGGAAGAAAGAACTTAAATAACTTTTCCGTAACTGAAAGGTTTTACTTGAAATACATACACATGTTCACATAAAATATGTCATTAATATTGATAAATCAAAATATTCTAAAACCTGAAAGAATTGTCTAAATCGGACATATAAAATTTTACTTTTAAAATCGCAAAAATGGACATACAAGGTTTTGCATTTACATCGACGAAATTGTGGTCGCAATTAAAAGTAAAAAAAAATCTTATTAATGGCAGTTTGTTATTAAAATTTCCTTGTTGACAGGAGAGAGGAAATGAGAAGTATTTTTTTAATTCATATACATGTCTTAACCTCACAACTAAGAATAAGACTTGATCAAATTGTCGTTTTCAAATTACATTAAAAGTGCTTCGTCTTTTCTAAAACATATATTTTTTGTGTATCAACACCCATTATTTAACCATTCTAAAAAAAAGTTGTTTTTTTTTTCATTTTTAATCATAATTTCATAAAAATGTTTGGATTCAATTTAGAAAAGAATCACTTCACGAGATTCTGAGTCGGGAATAATAGGTAGTTTGTATCAAAATTATTTCGCAGTGGTATTAAGGACGAGATATATTTTCACACTTCAGTGTTAAGGGATAAACATATGGTAAACTACTTTTTAAATTTAATTGTTTATCTAATAATTGGACACACTCTGTTACAGTACATCAAAGACAGATAGTATGACAAAGGATCAGATCGATTTTATTGCCCTTAACCCATTCCCACACTTTGGCTCTTTCTAGCTCTACACTGGAGTTGCAGACGAAAAATTACATTGCTATCAAAAGCGTATTTTTCTATGGTTCTTTTTCTATAGCGTAAATTGTCTTTCTGGGTAGAAAACATTTTCGGAAATGAAGAAAATTAATTAATTCCAAAATGTTTTACGCGGTCTTTATCTTTTGGTGCACCGAAATGCGTTGTTGTGTGATAATGGATTAGATCCTAAAACTCTTTTCCAAACAGTAAAATTCTAGATCTAATAAAGATCCCGGGAAAAGGGTCGTCATTTCTTTTCATTTTTCTTTAGGCATACAAAGATTAAAAACATGAGCTGTGATGTAGTCTATATAGATCTAGATCTAGATCTATAAAATATGAATTAAAAAAAGAAACATTGGCAATTAGTCGATTTGTGTAAGGCCCAATGTCGTCCTACATTCATTCAAAACGCAGTCTTTGTGGCATACGTGACATTATTTTACACTTGACTCAACAAGATTGAAAGTTGCAGCAGACGACAAAAAATTTGTTGACTTATTGAAATGAATATGATGGGATTTTTTCCGGTGTTGTAAGATTTTACTTATCGTGAAAAATACACTGATAATTTAATCATCCAATCAGATCAAAGGAAAATTTGTAAACGACCCGTCTTCATACATAGAGAAGACGGGGTACCAGTCTATATTACCACTACATTGTTATGCATCGCTATATGACGGGTACATGTCTAGTTGCGTTTGATTGGAATTTTGCGGATTCATTCATCGAACACCAACACTGTTTTTCACGTTATAACAGCGTTTTACGAATTTATTTTTCAAACATGAGTTTAAATTAATTTGTTTTACTTTATCACATGATATACCAGTAATGTTTAAGGTGAAAATGATTGGAAATCAAGAATAATGTAAGAGCACAATTACAAAGAACATAATTCTCTTCGTATATTGATGTATCATATGCAAATAATAAGGCACTGCGTAAACAAATAAAAAATCGCGAGGGGAAAACATGACATCTGGAAATGGGAAATATTACACGAAATCAATTGAAAAAGCTGCAACTGACAAATCACAAAAGTTTGTTATTTTTTGTAAAAATGTCACACTCTCTTCTTGATAATTTCAATCAAATGATGACTACCGGTAAGTTGAAATTGATATCTGCGCCCAACCTGGGACTTCGGCTCCCAGATGACGGTGTTGAACACATCCCACCCCAGTGTAATAGTCATGTCACTAATCAGACAGTGCCGACTTCCACCACTAAAGCAGAGAGAGCAGTTTTATTTCTAAGTAAAATGCTTTCTACCATTTAACCTTTTCCCAAACAACAAAATTTATGGATGCATAGTATCATAATTTATGACAAAATAAATATCTTAAAAGATGAATTTTTGTGAAATATTGTAGTAGATCTACTAGATCTTTCAGAACATACAGAGGCAAAGTGAGCAAATGTTGGTATCAGGCTATAGTTTCTTCTTTACTAATGTTTTCCCAGGCTTTTCTTATTAATGACCAGGTGTTGTTTGAGAAAGAATTATTTACACAGATAGATCTAGCTATTTAGATTTAAAATCAGCATTAATTTGTCATCTGCAGTCAACTTCTTGGTGTTAAGCTGACTAATCAGAAAGTTTGTTGTTTTAGATCTATAGATAAACCTATTTTAAGCATATTTTTCACAATTTGGCCAAATTTCACGCGAAATTTAAGAAAATGACAGGTTAGGGCCTCTTCACAATTTCTGGAAAAAAAGCCCTGCCACTTTGATGGGAAATTTCTCCGGGATTGTGTGATGGAATGTCTAACCCATATGCCCAAAAACTTTGGTTTCTCGACACCAAAACATTTCACCGCAATTTGACTTTTTGTTCTTTTCTTTCAATTTCGCTATTGCCCGATCGGGCAAGATTGCCCGATTGGGCAATATTTCCTGATCGGGAAATTTCACCAACCTGTTAAAAGTGGTTTGTTTCTAGTAATCTGAGTTTTCTCTGATGAAATTAGGGCTGACTATCAGCTTGGAAAATGACTATCGCAATAGTTTTACTATCGTAGGATTGATATCGTGATACTATCAAATATCGTCAGAAATATATTGTGATGTATCACGATACTATCAGTAGATGAATTGTTTCGAATATTTTACGAGAACATCCAGTGATTTTTTTTTCTAATATAAACGGTCGTTATTGGGCCCCTTCCCCCTCTCTGAGGAATATACTTTTTTCCCCCATTTCAGATGAATTTTCCCCTCCTGGAACTAGATTTTTTTTGTTGCAAAGAAAAATCTAAATCATATTTAGATTCTAGGCATCTCTAATAGTTCTAATTGTTGTTTTAATGTCCCATTATGATATACAAGCAAGTTAAATGCATTTATAACTCTGTATTTGGGAGTATAAGCATGTATTGAAATTTTCCCTTTTTGGGCGTTTACACGCGAATTTTCCCCCACCTATGGGCCTAATCCGAGTCTTCTCTGATGTAAATACGCTCTTTGATATTTTGATTTTTCGCTATGTACATCAGAGAGCGTTGCTCTTTGAAAAAATCAAGAAGTTCTCAACAAATTGTTGCGCATCGTTCACCGTCCGATCTTAAACGCTATCGTTAAAACCCCTGATGATTTCGATCAATGAACCATTTATTGTCATACGTGTTGAAAAATTTACGGCCAAAAAGTATTTCTAAAAGGTTTATAGGCAATGTTTTTCAACAACCCTCACCTGAGCAGCCTTTGTTTACCTTGACCTTCCATTCAAAACCAATGGTTATACTCTTCCAGCAGGCCGATTTGAAATGAAATTTTTGGTCAGGTAAAACCGTATGACAAAAAATGATTTATTGATCTATACCCTACAGTGTTTTACCGAGTGATTCGATATGATACACAAAAACAAAGCTTCACTACTTGTAAAGTTACCGAACTTTCCGCTGTTTTCAAAGAGCAACGCTCTCTGATGTAAATAGCGAAAAATCAAAATATCAAAGAGCGTATTTACATCAGAGAAGACTCGGATTACTATGGGCCCTGACCCCCTTCCCCCAAAATTAAAAACAAACACTGACATCTGCAGATTTTTCCAGAATTGGTGGGAAATTAGAATTAAGGTTACATCACCAGTTTGGCCGCTGCCATGGCGCAGTTGGTAGCGCATTTGCCTCTCATTCGAGAGATCCCGATTCGATACCTAGCCACGGCAAACAGCCTTTCTCAGCATTCCCATTCACGCAAGAACACGCGTAATTTACGCAAATAAATACAAGTGCACGCTAGTTTTTTTTGTAAGGTCAGCGTCGAATTTGGGCATGAAACTAATTATAAACTAGAAACCTAATATGCTGCAGTAAATCTCTGTGTTATCATCCTTGTTTACGAGCATTTTCGACCTTTCCATTCTAGTATCAATCAATGCACGTCGGCTGTATAGCCAGTCCAATAATTTTCACTCGGGTTGTGTATTAAAATGGTCGAACCCGCATGAATCAGTCAATGACGAATGACGTCATCGGAATTTCCTTCTGCATCTGCAGAGCCTGTAATAGTCAGGCCGCCAGTTAAAAATACTAGGATCTTTTTTTCCCTAATAGTAAGCTTGCAATTTTGATTCTATTGTATTGTCTGTCGGATATTGACAGCTATTGAACTTTATGTAACTTGTACATGTACAGTAGATCAAAACAAAAATAACCGACCATGCCCAATTAGGTAGCGTGAACCATTAAGGGACGTCATTCGTCTAACACTAAATCAAGTTCAAAAAGAGTTGCCCGCATTAACCCTTTCCCAAACAAGACCTGGTTTTGACGTCCCCTTAAGAAATAATATGGAAATACATGGCCTCGGCAATGTACCCATATATATGGGTCATGTACCCAGGTTTTACTTGGCATGTGGGTACATGTACCCAACTTCAAAAAATGTTGTGGGAATGCTGTTACTGACAAAAATGTCACCCATCAATGGTTTGATATCTTGAACCTATCTGGGGGAGCAGCTGGAGGCTCTGTAAGGGTGTTGTGGTAGTACTGGTATGAGAAACGACAGGAATCCATGGTTATGTGCTCCAGCCGCCGCAAAAGGACCTTAGTAGTTGAAAATGGCGTAAAACCCCAATAAAATAAATAAATAAATACATCACCAGTCTAAAGTAAATCTCTTAACCTGATTATGAAATAATAATTTCAAAATGGGCCTTTCTGATTTTATTCTTAATCTTAACTATTTCAAAGTTACTCGCCATTCCCGATCAGACGAAATAAATGTTCGTCAAACATAGTCTGGTTCGGGTACCTGAAATCTACTACGGATCAGGGTTTCCAAAAGCTCCATTTTGGGGGTTTTTCACCCCCAAATTGAATCTTGTACCCCCAAATTTTGCAAGCAGCCTTCTATATTTCTTTTAGAGGGGGTACAAGCATTGTGTAAAATAACGCCTTTTACCCCCAAATTTGAAAGTCAGTGGAAACCCTGCGGATTTAGGTACGGTTATAGCTAATCTCACGGTCACTGAGACAGCCTGGACAGGGGAAGCAACTCTGTAAACGGGCACCTGTGACTTAGAGTAGCGTCCCTTAGTAAAAGCGTGCCAAAACATATTGTTTACACTTTTAGAACATGAGCTCTGATTGGTTGAAATCCTCGGACCGTTTCATTGGTTGTATCTATTGACTAATCATAGGGCAGAATGCAGTAGCTGTTCCCAGTCGTAGATTCAGTGATTTACACATTCGAATATTCTCGGATCTTATTGTTTCTCAAGATCGGCTCGAACGCATTACAGTTGCCTGCTGCGGCGGCATGGGCGGATCCTGCCCATATCACTCCGCAAGCATAACAACGGAAGCAGACCGAACAACCATTTGAATCTATGCCAAAGAATATTTGAAACAAACAGCGTTCAAAAGTCGATTGCATCCTCATAAATGTGATGAAATTTTATCAGATAAAAATTGATGTGATTTACCGATTATTGACAGTATTATCAGGGTGTCCACGGTCAGGGAAAAAGTCAGGGAAAAAAATAATTTTTCAAGGTCAGGGAATTGTCAGGGAATTTTGGAATTGGTCAGGGAATTTTATAGTTTAAGCAAAAGTCAGGGAAAAATCAGGGAATTTTGAAATAATTGATGTATGAATGATAAAAAGATAAAAAAAAAAAAATAAAGGCTAAGGCAGTTTTTTCATGATTGGCTACAATGATAATACTGACAATAATAATAACATTAATAATAATGTGATAAGTAGTGTTCATTATTCCAAATTGTTCTTTGTGAAGAAACCGAAGGGACTAGCTTGGAGGAGGAGGCCAACATTTTCATGAATTAACATGCAAAATACGGTAAACATAAGTCAGGGAAATTTGATTTTAGTCAGGGAAAAGTCATGAAAAGTCAGGGAATTTTGTTTTGCTCAAACTGTGGACACCCTGGTATATTTCACTTGAATTATAACGTTAGCAAAAGGATAGATTTGTTTTGATGACGTCATTTACGCACGTCTAGTTCACGTTCAATATGGCGGTCACTGTATTACGCTCGAGATCATGTTTCAAACATGTTCCAAATGGCAAATGGTTGCAAACAGTCTCAAGGGTCGCGATTGTTATTAGACGAATGGGTACCAGTCTACGTCAAACAATAACACATGATTAGTGAATCAGAAAAGAGTAATAGAACATATTCTCTTATTGATCATTTTTTGTCAATTCCAAAATTTCACATAGTTTTACTATTCTTGAATTACGGTTTCAACTGCATTGATAAGAGAGTTAATTGCTGTTAGAAGATTTTTTCTTTTCTCCTAATGTTTCTTCAAATGTTGTCAAAGCAGGTCTAGTTTGAGAAAGGATCTACAACACATATTACTTATCATTAGCATAGGGACTAGTCCAAATGATTTTAGATTAATCATTGGTGGATACTTACATGATAATGACTATATAAATCTTATACTAGTTAAACTACTATGTTAAGGTAGAATACGCCTAATGGCAACTTTAGAAATTGGGGTGACAAACACTTCTGCCTGATAGTACATTATATTAGACATCTATATGTGCAATATGACAGAAATTCGTCCAGAGGTTTACTAGAAACTTGATTTTTCCTTATCCCACCCCCAACTTGCAAAATTCCAATATGGCGGCCACCACTCAAAGCAAAAAAGTATCTGAATTTTAGACATAAACACATTAAATGTTTTTAGATTTTGGTTTTTATTATCAAAAACATGTTTACCCATCGTCTGATGTGAAATGATATGACCTTTGTGCGCATATGAGAGATATTTTGTTAAATTACTGCGTGCTTATTTAGAAATAAAGCCTCTTTATTTCCTAGTTTGAAATTTATGCCTCTGAAACAAATGTTGACAGTGCCAGAAATAAGTTCGCGCACTCTCTCAAACCGATATCAAAATTATTCTTATATATGTAGGAACACGATAAAATCCACATATGTATATTTTATCCGTCAAAAATTGAAAATATATAAAGGTAATTCTTAGTACCCTCATGCTTTCGAACGCATTATTTCTTTCCCAAAAGACGTCAATGCCCCAAATGAAGGGTACAGTAGCCCATATCTAATTATATGCTTATAACTAAAACCCAAACGTTGTACTATACTTTCAGAAGTTGGCAAATGATAACATATCAGTTGTGATTTCGTATGACTTTCACCATTTTAACCCTTTACCTAGTAACCAATTGAACATCGCTATTTGTAAAGAGTAATGCAAATTATAAAGACAAAATTGTACTTAATCTTTTTATAGTTTATAACAGCTTCCTTATACCACTTCTTCTGGATTGCATATTGAATCTAAGGACTTAAATGGAAAAAGAACCTGAAAGAAAGTATCAAATCACGGATCAAACCACGTTACAGTTTACTGACAACGAGTTTGCACATTTAAATAAGGATCGCCGGCGAAGAATTGATGAAAATCGAGTGCGAAAATCTGAACAATGATGATCTGATCCACGCGTCGTTCTCAAACGAAAGGCGTTTGATAACCACATCATAGATTTCATTAGAATACATGTATGTATCTTCTACTGTAGGGTTTCTCGTTATATTGAGCCAACCAGTACCAAGGGAAGAAACGAGTATTATACATACTACAATAAGTTTCCTAAATAGGCAGTTTCATTAAAATCAAAGTTTCTAATCACTTACAAACTGATGATACCAATCAAAATCATATAAAATTACACGAAAAATGTCTCTGAAAAATTGCTGTTAAACGGAGAATCATACCAGAAAAAGATTCGGGGTGTATTCGGGGACTTTCATTTACAAAGGGAAGTAATATTTAGCAATACTGTTGCCATATTTAGCAATACTGTTGCTAAAAATAGATACGGAAATTGTCGACATTTGTCGAAAATGTACGACAATAGTAAATATCCATTAGAATTATTCTACCTTAAAATCAATGAAAATCAAAATTAGGGGTATAGTGAAACTTGTGTCAATTTAAAAACATTCAAGACTGTATAATATTGGTAACATTTTTATCTTTTTTAGTTCGAAAATGATTATTCTATACAATGACTAACAATGTTTGAGGTTATCCTGTCAATAGATGTCATAAATGGCAGAAACTAAGTGGCCGGTTAGAAGTTTTGACTAGTATACAAATATAAGTCATATAAATCTTGGACAAATGATTGGGCCAAGTACCTGTGATCAGCAGTACAAATTTTGAGTTGTTGAATACATTTTGCAGACTAATTGCAACTATAAGAGAATAGCAAGTTTTTACTTTTGTGTAAACAGTTTCACATTTCTGTATTTCAATTAATAAACACAAATATTTATAATGTGAGTTATTTCCTAAGATTTATGTTCAATGAAAATCAATTTATACATTTCAATTTGATTCATAATATTTCTGCTAGTAATCGAAAGTAATTGAAAATGTAATCAATGATTACACAAATTTTGAAGCCTGTAATTGATTAAATAACGATTACATATAATCGAAAATGCCTTCGATTACGGATTACTGTCAATTACTGGACGAATTGTAATTGATTACAATATATTACGATTACTGATTACAATTACCCACAACCCTGACATCGATTGGGAATCAAAGTTTTAACTTATTTTAATCCCTCTCGATTCTGTTTCCTGGAAATACACCAGTAGTAGCGCCGACAGATGTTGAGTGGGCCAATGAGAACAACCTCCGCTACTGGGTATCAAACTCGCAACCTCTTTGTCTCAAGACTGATGCTCTACCTCTATTCTGTGGACATGCTTTTAGCATGTTGTCTCACTATAGTTTTATAGACTTTATATAGAGCTCTTACAGAAAACAAGATTCATACAGGAATTGACATAAATCAACAATTGTGTACCAGAAGAATCTAAAAACTATGTAATTAAACCTACGTAAAAATGAAGTCCCTCGTGATTCTGATTGCTTTGGAACAAACTATTACTGATGCTGAATGCCTGGACCAGTGATAAGCCAAGATAAACTTCTTCTACTGGGGATCTTGATTGTGAAGCTGACACTCTCGACCATAGACATTAGACACCACACCTCTTTTATACACAGTGTTCTCCCCAGCCCAATAAGCTGTATCGGCCCCACTACAGCTTCATGGAAATCAGCATAAGGCCCCTACAGCTTCAAAAGCACCCCACACCTGAAATTCTTCAAAATGATCACCAAAATAGAAGACTTTGAGATATTTCATGTCAAAAACTGATGAATTAAGGCAATTTGTACAATAAATCTGCATAAAAACATTATGGGAAAAGAAGAAATTGCTCATTTTGAGCAATTTCTTCTTTTCCCATTATGTTTTTATTCACAACTATTACATAAACACTGTTTTGTAGGTTTCAACATTTCTTACAAAATTTTGCCACTACAGCTTCAAATTTTTCTGCGGAGAACCCTGATACAGTACAACATCATAATGATATATGATACCACGGTAATCCAAACATAATGCTGTGCTCATTTGCAGAAGAAGTTCCACTTGCCAACTGCATACTTCAGTAAAACAATTTATGATTTAGCAGAAAAAGTAATATACTACGGATGGTTATAATTTGTACTATTTTTACTTCAGCTGCATTTAGTTTATTCTTCCTTTAATTGCAGGTATTGACAGAAGTTTAGAAAACACAGTTAACTATGGATCAACAAAACAGAATGGGGCATCCTGATTTTGGTGGAAACTTTATTCCAATGATGAATGAAAATTACAATCAACCAGTCTTTCCGATGAACTTTAATCAAAACTTGATGCAATACTCACCATACAATCAGCCTAGTCTTGTGTCCCAACAACCAGTAATGAATTACAGTCAGTTTGGTGGTCCTGGTATGGACAACTATGGTAGGAGAAATGACCAGCCAACTGCTTTTGGAAACCAGTTTAATCAAGCATTTCAAGACAATATAGTTGCACCTAATTTCAACTCATATTTAAGCAGACCTAGTGGAGTTAACAACAGGCCTGCTATAGCTGGTGACAATATGCCTGGTGTATCTAACAACATTATTGGTTCCAAGCCAATGGATAATGTGACAATTACCCAAGATTTTCCACAAGACTTTCAATACTTATTGAAAAATGATCTAAATGAATCAGCTGGAGAAAAGAATGAATCAGAAATCACAGATATTAACAAAGTTTCTCATAGTGAAGGTAAAGAGTTAGGAAATGTCCAAAACGATGTACATCAAGCTGAACATAATATTGAAGAGAAGAAGAAAGTAGAAGAAGCCACTGATAAATCTAGTGATCAAGAAGTCAAAAAGATTGAACAAATCAACAGCTCAACAAGTGAGACGGTGTCAAAGGATAACAGCATAAATGAGGAAAGTAATGAAGTTCCAATAACAAATATTAAACAAGAAATCCCAGATGAAGCAGATAAAGAAGAAAGTGAGATTGAGACAGATGACGATATGGATGATGAAAGTGTACAAGTATCTGAAGATGAACTCAACTCCACTGACACTGACAGTGAGGCAGAAACAAAGAAAACAAAAAAGAAAAGTGTAAAGAAGAAAGCAACAGTAGAAAAGAAGGATAAATTTGTAGTCAAAATTAAATCAAAAGGTTCAGCTTTGACTGAAAAGAAAGAACACAAATGCCCAACATGTGGAAAAATCGTAAACTCATTGAGAGCTTATGAGAAACACTTGAACTTACATACCGATAAATATGCCTGTGACATCTGTAAGAAACGGTTTAATTGCCAGGGTTCGCTAAACACTCACCAAAAGACCCATGAAGGTTTTGTCGGTACTGATCAGTGCAAAGTATGTGACAAGATATTCTATGATAAAAGTTCGTTAAACAAGCACACACTATCAGTTCACATGGGAATAACAAACTTTACCTGCCAGTACTGCGACAAGTCGTTCTTCGCGAAGAAGACGTACGAGGAACACGTCAGAGTCCATACGGGTGAACGTCCATTCAAGTGTACGATTTGCCCGAAGTCGTACAAACGAATATCGGACCTGAATCATCACATCAGACTACATAAAGGTAAACCATTACGCTGCTTTTCAACGTAAACCTGGTAACTGCAGCTTAAAACAAGCTGCAGTCACAAGGTTTTCGTTAGAAAGTAAAGATTATTTGTACAGTTCGTCCAAAATCGTATAAACGGATATCAGACCTGAATCACCACATCAGATTTCATATTAAAGGTAAGCCATTACTCTGCTTTTCGACGTAAACCTTGTAACTGCAACTTTAAAAAAGCTGCAGTTAAAAGGTTTTCATTGAAAAGCAACGATTATTAGTACAGTAATGAGTTTGTCCGAAGTCACACAAACAAATATCAGACCTGAATCATCACATCAGACTACATAAAGGTAAGTCTTCAACTCTTTCCCAAACGGCAATGTTTTAGGGTGGTCCAATTTGAATGCTGCTGCATGCATCAAAATGAATGTTGATAAAGACTGAAATTGTGTACAATATAGTACAGAAAATATTGAGGCAAAAGGAGAAATTGTTGATTATCATAAATTTCTTCTTTTGCCTCAATGTTTTCCAAATAAATTCTATTAGGGACTTCAAAAGTAGGTCTTGTTTGGGATAGGGTTAATAGAACAGTTTGTCCGCAACCTACACCAGAGGTGCGTTCTTTAGAGCGAGATTTCTTGAGATATCTTGAGATTTTTTAAGACATTTTAGGATAAAGTGTTCTTTAGAGCAAGATTTTTAAGACGCTCAATGGGAGGCGCGATTACCCTATACTTCGTGTGGAACTCCTCGGTCAACTCTGTACAAACAATGTAAAAGAGATTTAACCAAGATGTTCCGAACACTCCATAATTCATAAATCGCGGTGTTCCGAATGCTCCATACTTTATACAAATGACGTCATGATGACGTCATTTGTATAAATATGGAGCATTCGGAACAGCTCGGTCAAAGTCTCGGTCTTAAAAACGCTTTATCCAAAACACCTTAAGAAATCTTAAAAAATCTCGCTCTAAAGAACGCGCCTCAGTTTTCTTAAAGTGAAGACTGCCCTTTGGCTTTAATTATATGATTTGTCCAAAAATTTACAAACAATATCTGAACTGAACTATCCCATCAGGCATCACTCAAATACATGTGGATACACAACGAATGTTAACAATGTCACACAAAAAATTCCAAAGTCATCTGAATCTCATAAGGGGCGGACTACCTTAGAATGTCTTGATGATTGCGGCAATTCTAATGAATGCCTACGGTAACGGGTTTTGAGATTTTAGGTATGTTAACCCTTTCCCACACATTGACGCTTTTTGACGCCCCATGAAATAAAGGCTTTGGAAAACATTGTAGAAAATGAAGAAATTGCTTGTGAAAAGCAATTTCTTCATTTCCCACAATGTTTTCTACCAAGAAAGACCAAAAAAATTCAATGGAACTTGTTGTCTGTAGGCTAAAATTTTTGTTGTTTGGTAATGGGTTAAGCCTTTTCCAAACAATGACAGCTTTTGATGCACCTAATAGAAAAGTCTTGGAAAACTCGAGACAAAAGAAGAAAGTGCTTGTGATAAGCATGTTCGCCCTTTGTCTTGATATTAACTGTGCTAAATTGTATACAAGTCCTATCTTTATTAACAACTTTTTTGTTGTCTGTAGCAGCTTCCAAATAGGACCACCAGTAATATTTTGTCCTTAAGGAAATGGTTAAAACGACATAACTGCCCCTTAATTTACTTTTTCCCAAACAACAAAATCTAAGGATGGTGCTTCTTAAAAGGTGGTGCAACTTGCAAACAGTAGGTGATAAAGCTAAGCTAAGGGTACAATATACCGGTAGCACAGAAAATATTGAAGTAAAAGAAGAAAATGCTGTCTGTCAGCATTTTCTTCTTTTGACTCAATGTATTCCAAAGCTATTTCTAAACACAAATATCAAACCCAGGTTTTGTTTTGGAAAGGATTAAAGTGACATATGACAACTCTCTCTTATTTACAGTTTTATTCTGACTTCATTTGCTTTCAGGAGAAACCAAGCATACCTGTGAAGTATGCGGGGAAGGATTTAGGCGTATATCTGAGCTGAATAGACACAAGCAAAAACACCAAACTAGTGATGATTCTTACACCAAAAGTCAAATCCATGCCTGTGAATGGTGTCGAATGAATTTCAGCACTGCCAAAGCTCTAAAACAACATGTTTCCACCCACTTTGAGAGTGTTTGTACGGATGATTCATTATTGTCGCGACCTTATCAACCCAACCAAGGACTGGTGGATGGAATTCTACAGAACTTGAGCACTAAATTTATACATCGGAATGAGGCTGAAATGTCAAATAGAAATCCAATTGAATTTCCTCGATTTGGGCCTGGTCCTTCCCTTGGCGTGACTGATATGTCCAGACAATATTCAAGTATATCTCAAGCTGGGTTTGGGAACACGCGCAACATGAACAATCCAGGAAGACTCACCGATTATCAAACTAAGTTACCAGACACAACAGCTGCTGCTAGTCATAATGAAGTGCAGGATCTTACTGTAAGGGCTCAACCAATTGAGAATGGTCAAAATGAAAGTAAGAAAGCCAGTCCTGCGAAGTCTAAATTTGAGATCAAAGTAGAGAATGTTGAAGAGGATGGTGTGGACCACATGTACATAAACAAGACGATAGTGAACTACGACAACCAGGATGATGGGGATGATGACGTCCCTGATTATGAAATCCACGACCAAGATGACTATAATGCTGACACGGATGTTGAAGATTATTCATATATCATCAAAGATGATGACGAAATTTATGTCCAAGATGTTGACTCCAAACCAAAGAAAGGCAGAAAATCCACCAAAGGAAAGGGTAAAGCAGCAACTACTGCTAAAACTAATGCGACTGGAACCAGAAAACGTCAACGAAAAGGAAAGCCAGCAAGAAAAATTAGCAAGCCCAAAAAAGTAAAGATAACAAAGGATGAAGTTCTTTCTGAAGATGACTTCTTAGATGACATGAATGACTTTGGTGAAAGTAAAGATGAAAAGAAAGATGCTGATTTTGAACCACCTTCTAGCAAAAGAAAAAAGAAAGCTGGTGCAAAGAAAGGCAAAAAGGGCAAAGTACAAAATAATGAAGAGGAAACCCCTGATTTAGATTTAGATGAAATTGGGGAAGATGTTGGCAGTAAACCTAACAAAAAGAAGAAGAAAAATGCGGAAAGTGAAAAGAAAGAGAAGAAGGAAACTGCACCTTTAGTGTGTGAAGAATGCGGGAAAATTTTCTCGTCTCCGTCTTGCTTCAAGAAACACATGAATCTACACACTGGTCTATTTTCCTGCGGAACCTGTGGCAAATCCTGTTCAAGCAGAAACGCGCTGGAGACCCATGAGGGTTTACACACAGGACACAGACCAAAGCCGGCTAAATGTAACGTGTGTGACAAGGAGTTTTATGATTCCAGCTCCATGAACAAGCATGTGAAGAATGTACACATGAACTACAAGCCATTTCCGTGCCCACACTGCGATCTGAGGTTCTCGGAGAAGAAAACTCTGACGGAGCATGTCAGAACGCATACAGGGGAACGTCCATTCAAGTGTGAGGTAAGACGAATATCAGCATTTTGTCCTTTTCTATCCATGATTTATAAAGACGAATATCAGTATTTTGTCCTTTTCTATCTATGTTTTATAGAGCTTACATTTGAACGTCCATTCAAGTGTGAGGTAAGACGAATATCAGCAGAGCTACAGATAAGAGGGAATGATGGCTTTTCAAAATGCATTATTTCTTTAACTCTTTCCCAAACAAAACCTGGTTTTGACGTTCCTAAAAGAGAAGGCCCGAGAAAACATTGAGACAAAACTCCTTTTGTCTCGATATTTTCTGGGCTATTTTGTACACAAATCATACTTTTATTTATGGCCATTTTCTCATCTACAGCAGCTTTCGAATCAGAACACCCTAATTTTTTTTGCAATTTGGGAAAGGGTTAAGTGTTATTTAAACCCTATGCTGTGGGTACTCATTAGAATCGTCTCTTTGAGACAATTCAAATGAGTACCCACATTATAGTGTTTGGATTTGAAATAACAAATTTGGAATGCATTCACCACCTCTTATCTGTTGCTCTGTATCAGCATTATGTCCTTTCCTTTTGGATATTGTGGTTGTACTGGTGAGAGAAATTACAGGAATCCACAATTAGGTGCTCAGCCGCCGCAATATGACCGTAGTAATTGAAAACAGAGTTAAACCCCAATAAATTAAACATTGCGCATAACTCCGAAATCCTTTTGCCTAAAAGTAGCAAGCAGAAAATTGCATTAAAAACTACATTTACTTCAAAATAAAGTTTACTTTTCATCTAAATTTTATCAAATAAAAAAAAAATCAAATCAGATTGTTCATTTTACTTTATGCAAGCATGTGAAGCAAATGTGCCGCTTGACAGGAAGTACCATGTGTATGCATTTTAAGGGCTCTGACATCTTGAGAGTAGTTAGCCCAGAATGCCCAAATCAGATAGATGAAAATCGACATTGGCGACATCTATTGGTAGAGATGGAATTAGAGGAGCAGTCTAAAATTGTGCAATTTGGGAAAAGGTTTATTGTGTTGTTAATATTTTCCATCTCCGTTTTTTTCACAGGTGTGTGGGAAAACTTACAAGAGGAAGAGCGAGCTGAACTATCACAAGATGTTACACACAGGGGAGAAGAAAATCACGTGTGGAGAATGCGGCAAAGGTTTCCGAAGAATGGCCGAGTTACGCCACCATAACGTCTCCAAACATGGAGCAGAGCGGCCATTCATGTGTAACCTCTGTGGGAAAAAATTCGTTAGTAAAACACAAATTAACGAGCACACTAATCGCCATTTTGGAGTACGCAATCATGAATGCCCAAAATGTTTCAAAACCTTTTATAGTAGGTCCAAACTTAAGAGACATTGGAAGAGCAAGTCTGATTGTTCAAATTCTCCCGACTACGTTAATGGTAAATTTGTATGCAGATGGTGCCTGGAAGAATTTATGGCCTATCAAGAATTGAAAGTTCACATAAAAATGCAGCATGCTAGAGGTAAATATCCATGTAGGGTGTGCGGGAAAGAATTTGTCAAGGGGTCGAAACTTACACTTCACATGAAGATTCATACGCAGACCCGTGACTTTGTTTGTAACATGTGTGGTGCAGGATTTATACAGAAGCACCATCTTACCCAGCACCTGAGAACACATAGCGGAGAAAAGCCTTATCAATGTTTGGTTTGTTTCCGCTCGTTCGCACAAAGCGGGACTTTGCACAGCCATATGAAGCATCACCCGCAGGCGCAGAGAATGTCCTACAAGAGTCCCTCACCCGTGTCTTCTACTAAAGAGCAGGAAGCTGCAGAAATACTAGACTATTCTATGGAAAATGCTGATCCGTTTGAAAAGCTTGAACGTGAAATGTGTAATCAAGCAGTGGAACCAATTCTCACATAATGACGGTTTTTGATGCTCCAGAAGATAAAGGCTTTCGGAAACATTGTTGAAAATGAAGAAATTGCTTGAGACAAGCAATTTCTTCATTTCCTACAATATTTTCTATACAGATTGACCAAAAATTGTTTTCTGCGACATTTGCATCTTGGAAATAAGAGAAAATGATGGTTATCAGCATTTTCCTCTTTTGTCTCAATATTTTCCCAATGCCTTTCTGTTAGGGATATCAAAAACATTTCTTATTTGGGAAAGGGAATCCTTTGTCATGCAAAAACTTGTCTTGTAAAAGGTGCTGGACGCGGTAGATCTTTTGCTGATAAAAAGTTATCGATGACCAAGTAATTGTAGATATATTTTTTTTCCCTGGTCATCAATAACTTTTAATGGGCTGATTTTTAAAGTTTGAAAACAGTTTAAATCAGAAAGCAGAACCATGTCAGGGATTTTTATGGGTGAGGTAGATCTTTTGAAAATCCACTGATAAAAAGTTATTGATGACCAAGTAAAATTTTACTTGATCATCCAAATTCTTTTATCAGCTGATGTAGTAGATCTTTTTAAAAAAATCAGCTGATAAAAAGTTATTGATGAGCAAGTAATTGTAGATGTATTTTATTCCTGATCATCAATAACTTTTAATCGGCTGATTTTTAAAGTATGAAAACAGTTTAAATCAGAAAGAAGAACCATGTCAGGGATTTTTATGGGTGAGGTAGATCTTTTGAAAATCAACTGATGAAAAAGTTATTGATTGCCATGTAAATCTATTTGATCATCAATACTTTTTTGTCAGTTTATGTAGTAGATCTTATAAAAAAAAATCAGCTGCTAAAAAGTTATTGATGACCAAGTACTTTTACCTGGCCATCAATAACTTTTTATCAGCTGATTAAAAAAAAAAGATCCACCACATCCATAAATCCCCGACATATTTCTGCCTTCTCTGCTTCAAACTATTTTCAAACCAGTCACATACCGGATATTGACAGAAGATTTTCTGCAATTGTTGTGCCAAGTGATTCATTACCGTGACAAAAGTGTAGGTCATGGTGCTTTTAACAAAAATGCCATAACAGGGGCATTGGTGTTTCACAAACAAGTATTGTTGTATTGTATTTTCATAGGAAAATTATTTTTATTAAGTTTAAACAAATTATTATTCAAAAACATTATCACAAAAATTGTGTTAACCCTTTCCCAAACTACGAAAATTTGGCTGGTCCCAATTTGAAAACAGTTGCAGATAACAAAATAGGAGTTCATGTAGAATAAGATTTGTGAAGAATGAAATACAGAAAATATTGACGCTTAAGTAGAAAATGCTTGTTATCAACATTTTCTTGTTTTGCCTCAATGTTGGGATGTCAAAAGTAGGACTTGTTTGGGAAAAGATAGATGATTTGCCTCTAGGTCGCTAGTCAATTTAATTCAATAAGAAATGGGTATGTCCTCTGTCTTAAATTTTAACAGCTTTTTAACTGACTGGTTAGATTATAAATTTTATTTGTAAACCCTCAATTTTATATTGTATATTTATAAAGTTGTTTAGATATTTTTCTGTAGATCTAGTAACCTTGCTTTAATAAAGCTTTTACTGTGAAACAGTTTTTTCTGTGAATTTCATACATGTAAAAGCTTCTAGAATAGTTATTTTCCTAGCGAATATTAATGGAACTATACAAAGATATGCTATGTTTTCTATATAGCTCTGAAAATATTGAGAAAAATTGATAAAATCCTATTTTATATAAATCAACATTTTAATTTGGTCTGAATGTTAACCAGGGTTTGTTTGGGAAGGGATGAAATATAGCAATTCATCTACTTTACCACAGGATACTCTAAGGAAAACATTGAAACAAGAGGGAAATGCTGATTACCTACATTTTTCCTGTTGCCTCATTATTTTGTGCTATAGTTTTTAACGAACCGGGACTTTATGTCCGGGGAGCTAATGTCACAGCCCTAGTGTCGCGTCGGCGTTGTGTCTTCAAAAACTTTAACCTGGTCTATATCTCAGGCACTTTTAGAGATACAGCATTGATATTTCACACATGGATACTTCTGGACAAGACCTTTCAATTGGGAACATGACCTTTGATCTAGTGACCATGACCTTGGAGTTTGACCTATTTTTAAAAAAAAAACTTTAACTTTGCCTTTATCACATGAACTATTATAGATAGAGCCTTGATATTTCACATATGGATACCTTTTGCCTTGACCTTGAGACAATGACCTTTGACCTAGTGACCTTGAACTTTGACCTTGGACTCCTTTTTGGCAATAAGCTCTCGTATAGGCAAGCTATGATGTCCGCGGACAACTCTTGTTGTTGTTTGTCATTTAGGCCCTATTTGGAAAAATGTGTCCGTCACCTGAGGCGCCCCTAGTAACACACGGAACAGCCAATGATGTAAAATCGTTACCAGAAAATAGGATTTCTGATTTGATCTTCTTCATTTCAGACCATTTTCAAATCGGTAACGTGTAAACAGAAATATGTGACCATCATGCTAAAAGGGACATTATAGGAAGTGTGAAAAATATTGATCCTAGTCAGTCTGCGCAGTCCGCGCAGCCGGACTAGGTCCGATACTTTTCACTTTTATGTAATTTCAGAATTTAGAATGTTGTCCCCATCTTACTATATGTTCATTTTTCATGTACGGCAACTGATTGACCTGTGTTGAGTTTGACCAATTTCCCAAAACTTGAATTTGTTGACTTCTGAAAAGGTCCCTTTTAGCGTGACAGGTCACATATTAACCCATTACCACACAATGACTCTTTTTGACTCCCTACAAGATATTTGCTTTGAAAAATATTGTGAAAAATGAAGAAATTGCTTGTAACAAGCAATTTCTTCGTTTCCCACAATTTTTTCTACCTAGAAAGATCAAAGAATGCGAAATTTCATTCAATTCATACTGTCGTCTGCAGCATCTTTGAATCTGGACAAGTCCAAAATATTGTCGTTTGGTAACGGGTTAATTTTCTACAGTGGTTGTTGTTGTGTCACGGGATTCCCCATCTTCGCAAGCCAAGGGTGACATCTACGACGTAACGTCGTTTCTGTATTCACCCTTGGCGTATTTAGCCCGATTTTTTTTTCTCCTGGAAAGCGTTTTTCTCGCTGGAACCAATCAGATTGTCGACTGATACATTTGTTCATCTTCGCAAGCCAAGGGTGACATCTACGACGTAACGTCGTTTCTGTATTCACCCTTGGCGGATTTAGTCCGATTTTCTTGGTCTCCTGGAAAGCGTTTTCATTGGTTCCAGCGAGACCTCAGATTGTCGACTGATACATTTGTTATGAGTAACCAAATCATGACAACGGGCGGGAAAAGGCATTGCATTTGCAACTCAAAAACGTGAAGATGGGCGATTTTTCCTAAGAATTTCACTGCAATAGACAGGAAATCTCTAACTTTAATCGACGAATTATTATACTTTCCACAATTTGACCAAAAAAGCAGCTAACTTTAACATAATCCGTATGACGTACGACGCGAAAGACAACGCGCATTAATGACGTCATCAATAATATAGGGTTAATTCACGTTTTTGAGGTTGTTAACATTCGCAGAGGCCCAAGAAATACGTTAACGCCCGACTGCGAAGCAGGAGGGTCGTTTTCGTATTTTGCGGGCCTCTGCGAATGTTAACGACCGAAAAATACGTGAATTGACGCTATTATTGCATAAAAAGCATAAAATTCTAATGATTACTTACCCCAAACCCCTTAATATGTGCGAAAAATGAACCGAGGTGAGATAATAAAATGTCCGCCATTGTTGTTTTGTTCTGATAAATCTTCCGAGATTTTTTTGTTATGCGTGACGTTGGTAAAACAACGTTACGTCATAATTTGGCGCCAAAAGGCGAACGTCACTTATTTAACGTAAGACGTTGGGAATTTTGCGGGAAAAGAGACCATTGTTTATTTTGAAGGGTCAAATCGAGGATATTTGAGTGCAAAACCGGTCCGATATCGCACGTGAATCTGCCGATTAATGCACGATTTCTCTGGATATCCGCCCGGTTTTTAGCTCACCTGAGCACGAAGTGCTCGAGGTGAGTTATTGTGGTCACTTTTTGTCCGGCGTCCGTCCGTCCGTCCGTCCGTCCGTCAACATTTGGGGTGTTTACACTCTAGCATCTACAAAAGTTACTCAATCTTGATCAAACTTGGCCAAAACAAGTACGATCATAAGTTCTCGGACAAGTTCGATTATGGGCCTGATCAGACCAGAAAGTGCGGAGTTATCCGCCCTTGAATGTCAAAAAAAGCTTTTTTTAAGTTTGTTTACACTCTAGCATCTACAATTATTGATCAATCAAGACAAAACTTGGACATAATGTTGGAGACCATAAGATCTTGGATGAGGTCAATTTTCAGTCTGATCTGACCAGAAAGATGAGAGTTATGTGCCCTTGAATTGGGCAAAATTGCCACTTTTTTGCTGTATTCAAAAAAAGAGTTAATCTAAGGGAAGGAACACTGACACTACTTTACTTCAGTATAAGTAGAGTTATCTAGTTTGATAGAGGATATAAATAGATTTACACTCTTATTAACCCATTACCAAACAACAAAATTTTAGCCTAGTCCAAAATCATAGGTGTTGCAGACGACAAGTTCCATTGAACAAAATTTAACATTTTTTGGTCTTTCTTGGTAGAAAACATTGTGGGTAATGAAGAAATTGTTTGTCACAATGTTTTCCAAAGCCTTTATTTTGTGGGGCATCCAAAAGCGCCAATGTGTGGGTCCTGTGGGAAAGGGTCAATCAAGACAAAACTTGGACACAATGTTGGGCACTTTAAGATCTCAGATGAGTTTGATTTTCAGTCTGATCTGATCTGAAAGTCAAGAGTTACGTGCCCTTGAATTTGACAAAATAGCCATTTTCAGCTGTTTTCAACCTTTTTTACGCTCTAGAATCTACAATTATTATTCAATCAAGATAAAACTTGGACACAATGTTTTGGACCATAAGATCTGGGATTAGTTTGATTTTCAGTCTGATCTAATCAGAAAGTCAGGAGTTATGTGCCCTTGAATTTGACAAAATTGCTGTTTTTTACTGTTTTTGACTTTGTTTACACACTAGAATCTACAATTATTGACCAATCAAGACAAATCTTGGACACAATGTTGGAGACTATAAGATCTCAGGTAACTTTGATTTTCAGTTTGATCTGATTAGAAAGTCAAGAGTAATGTGCCCTTGAATTTGATAAAATTGCTATTTTTGGCTGTTTTCGACCTTGTTTATACTCTAGAATCTACAATTATTTATCAATCAAGACAAAACTTGAACACAATGTTGGGGACTATAAGATCTTGGATGAGTATGATTTTCAGTCTGATCTGACGAGAATGTTGAGAGTTATGTGCCCTTGAATTTGACAAAATTGCCATTTTTCGGCTGGTTTCGACCTTGTTTACATTCTAGAATCTACAATTATTGATCAATCTATACAAAACTTGGACACAATGTTGGGAACCATAAGATCTCATATGAGATTGATTTTCAGTCTGATCTGATCAGAAAGTCGAGCGTTTTGTGCCCTTGAAATTGACAAAATTGTTGTTTTCGGCTGTTTTCGACCTTGTTTATACTCTAGAATCTACAATTATTTATCAATCAAGACAAAACTTGGATACAACCAGGGCTACAGATAAGTGGAGGTGAAGACATGCTAACATTGTTTTTCGAATTCAAATCCTATGTTGTGGGTACTCATTTGAATCGTCCTGACGAGACGATACAAATGAGTACCTACAACATAGGGTTGGATGATCACTGACAGCATTATTGCAGTTTGAAAAGTCACCACCCCCTCTTATCTGTAGCCCTGTACAATGTTTGGCACCATAATTTAGATCTTGGATGAGTTAGATTTTCACAACCTTATTGACCATAAGTTCTTTTTCAGTCTTAAAGTAATAAATATTAATTGAATTGAACAAAAGTGTTGCTCATATCATTTAGGTTCAGGTGAGCGATATAGGACCATCATGGTCCTCTTGTTTCTCGTTATCCAATGCCAATAACAGACTGAAAACACACATTTTAGGCAATAATTGACGTAAACAACCAGCAGAACAACCGCTAGGCGGCGCTTCGCGATTTCAAGAAAATCGGACTAAATCCGCCAAGGGTGAATACAAACGTAGGTGGGTTCAACCTTGGCTAGCGAAGATGACATTTGTTATGAGTAACCAAATCATGACAACGGGCGGGAAAAGGCATTGCGTTTGCAACTCAAAACCGCGAAGATGGGCGATTTTTTCCGAAGAATTTCACTGAAATAGACAGGAATTCCCTAACTTTAATCGACGTATTATTATACTTTCGACAATTCGACCAAAAAACCAGCTAACTTTTACATAATCCGCATGACGTATGACGCGAAAGACAACGCGCGTTAATGACGTCATCAATAATGGACGTAAACAACCAGCAGAACAACCGCTAGGCGGCGCTTCACGATTTCAAGAAAATCGGACTAAATCCACCAAGGGTGAATACAAACGTGGGTGGGTTCAACCATGGCTAGCGAAGATGCACAATATCGGACCCCAGAAAACAATTTTGCATTCGATGGTTTAAATCTTGCAGATGTGAGACACCTACAAGTTTCGAATCTAAGAATGCAAAATTGTATTGATAATTAAAAAAGGTGTTTTCTCTTAATTTGCACAAGTCAATTTTGTAGACATGTGCCATAATGTCGTGACTTGACTATCATTCCACTACAATTCCAGCAACTGCAAACACAGTGTGCAGATATTTCGGAAACGTGGCACTAACAATTAACCCGTTACCACACAATGACTCTTTTTGACTCCCCACAAGATAATTGCTTAAGAAAACATCGTGGAGAATGAAGAAATTGCTTTTGACAAGCAATTTCTTCATTTCCCACAATGTTTTCTACCCAAAATGACCAACAAATTTTTAATTGCATTCACTTGATATTGTCGTCTGCAACATCTATAATTTGGACTAGTCTAAAATTTTGCCGTTTGGTAATGGGTTAAATAGGCCTTCGATTGGAGGCTATGGAAAGAGAACAAAATATATAGTAAGATTTGATTTTATTCCTTATGATTTTAATTCCCACTATGTACATTGTTTACCGAGTCGATTTCTCCCTCAATATTTACAAAATCCACTATAACAACCAGATATATGGAACAATAAAATAAATAAAACATCAAATATAATCACAGAAAATGCATGAGTTGTATAACAACAATAAACATGAAATTTGAAAATCTGCCGTCGAAACCTTGATAAGGGCCATAGCAACTGATTAGAAGGGGTAAAGACATCAATATTAAGACATTAAGACATTTTAGATAACTTTCTTGTTTGAATTCCAAGCGTGGCGTAAATGTTTATCGCGATGAAAGTACATTGTCCTAACGTATTTCCAGAAAAAAATATACCCAAATAAATTCGCGGAAAGCACGATGAATTTACTATTAATACACTAGTAAGCTTATTTGATTAAATGCAGCATGTGTCTTTGTCGTTTGTTCATAATCCATGTCACTAAATTGCCCATAAACACGCGGCGAATCTGATAAGTACATCTGCCACACCATAATCCCTAGAAGAACATTAACATAGACATACTAGTGATTGTACTTTATGAACACTCTTTAAGTGTTTTGGGGAGGCCACATGAGGCATATATTAGACCATTCAAAGTTCTTATATGCCTGAAACGATTCTTTATGTAGTATGTTTTATTATGCTATATCATAAAGTTGTGGTATGGGTTGGCCTATATCGCAATACAACCAACCTTCCTATTAAAAGAGCTGAGTTTTTGAGACATGAGTAGGCAGTCGGTTACAAGTAAATGAAAAAGATAACCTGGCACGATTCTCTTTCATGAAACGCAACAACAACAAAAATAAATCAAACGATTACATTCAAGATACATATGAAATATCCCCACCGGTGCATTGTAAACAGCTCCCTAAATAAACCAATACATATTTATATATACGAATAAATGGACCTCTACACCAAATGTTCACTTATGTTAGTCATATGTGTCGATTTCTGTAATTTTCATTTTCCAACAGTTTTATTATCTATTTCCATGAGTTATTATAACTTAATATACATTTGCCACCGAAATTGTGTTAAGTTCTTGATAAGTATGATTTACTGTTCAAAAATATTCAGTTATAGGCCCTATGTTAGAAGGTATCTTGCACGTTGCTTTTGTGCTAATATACTTTAAGATTGTGTTATACTTTGCTTTTCAAAAAATGACATAAATCCTTTTTTTCTGAAAAACATAATCAAAGAGTATACGTATATGAAATCACATACCAGTATTGTCAATTTACAATCAAACACATATAGCTACCGTTTTCTGTCTTTTAACATTTTTTATTTATTTTTCTCTCTTTTTTTCAAACATGTATAAGTATAATGATGTATTTTAAAATACATCACTCAATGGCAACAAAGTCCCTCATTATTCAGCCGTAGATGAATACAAATGTAAATAATAGTCATAATACCAATAATATAATATTGCAACACTCCCACATTTGATTACATACAATTGATTATGATTAACAATAATCCCACTATGTACATGACAAACCTTCATTATAGTTCATATGTATACCAAACATTCAGAACAACTGCACCCTTACAAAGGATCTTTTAAATATTTTCCAAACAATACATGTTTTTCACGTACTAAATAGAAAAGGGTCGAAAACACTTTATGCGAATGAAGTAATTAAATGTTGATACAGCTCGTATGTAGTTGTTCGCTGATATTTGGTATACATTTACATTAGAAAAATGGCGTCGTTGTTGTGTTTGAGAGAACCTTCGACCATCATTAAGGTATAAATTTTGTCAAGTCTTGTTAACATGTTTAGTGATCAGTAAAATCATTGGACACGAGAGAGGTCTAAATAGGCATAGAAAAGTAGAAAAGAAAGGTATAACAAGATTAAAACAAAAATACATTTCACCTTATCGAGATCTAGGTCTACTATACTGTGCTCAAGAAAATAACGAAATTTGGATCTGCATGGTATTGCCAAAATGGCATTTACAAATCACTCAAATTTCCATAACTTTTTAGCATTGTATCGAAAGAAGTATGCTTAATGGCATTCCAAATAGTAGACTTTCACTTATTGGTTTGATGTCGCCATTCAAAATGAGAATAACATGTGACCAGTATGTGTTGATTCGGACTGGTTCTATTATATGAACAGTTTAGATCACTAATACGAAAGCGATTATAAGTTCTATCTCATACACGAAAGTTATTATCTACATTTGTTTTGTCTTCGCCATGCTAGTTTTAGAAAAACTCGTACTAAGCCTCTCTGAAGTCCAAGTATTTTACCAATCCATATACAACATGTTCTATTACAACATAACAACAAAGCACATTTAATATAACGTCAAAATAGAATATTTTAAATATTTGAATTGTAATTAGCGACATGCCAGCTGTTTCATATAGGGGCTCTCCGATAAAATGATTCAAAGAAATTCTACTAAACATACCACACGCGATTCCTCCAGGTAATTCAAGATACCGAGGTTAAGATATCATTAAAGTTTGAATCCAAAACTGGGTAAATTATCCACGCCAAAGAATAAGACACTTGGCCTAGAACATAAAGAACTTTTAGCAGAATTTCTTTTATCAACCTTATCTAATTCGTATCCATTAAAGATATTCATAAAAGCGCTACATGAAACAAACAGATATTTAGCCAGAGACACAAGAATCATCTGAAGCAGGACAAAATCTAAACTTGAGATACCGATGGATAATCATACATGATATTGTACTAAAACATACAAAGGCATGACGATTTCACATAAAAGACAGAATCTTTGTAGAAAATAGAAAATCAGATAGAACAACATTTTTTTCTCGAATCACAGGTTGGACTTTTTTATTTATTTAGTCAAACTTCTTTTTTCATAAAAAACCCTAGTTAATACAGCCTGTTTGAAGTTATGGTTACACGTTTTTGCAGAACAGCAACGCCATCATATTATCTGAATCATTTAAAGCTTCTTCAACAGCGCACAATTTTAACACTTTCAGATGCTAATTGTGTATTGGCTAAACTATTTTCGCTCAGTCTGTACTTGTTAAAAATTCAACGGTATAATTCAAAATACATGTCATTTAAAATTAACTATGTACATTGTCGGGGACGTCGTATCTCTTTTTTTCTGAAAATAAATACACATGTATACATAAATGAAATGTGATCAGAAAAAGGAGTTCTGAATTCACATTTGAGCTCATCACATAACCAGAACATCCTGTTTTAATAGGACGAAAGCTGCTCTCTGACAATTGCTATAAGTAAATTGAAGAGAACAAAATTGTACTTTATCAGATTATGCGTGCACAGGCTGGTCTGGCTAAACATTTGTCTCAGATGTCATAAGGATTCTTTTTTCCCGATTCTGACTGGATTATGATAAATATTAAACAACTCAAAGAGTATAGTAGGCTGATGTAGTCGATACCATTTGCAATACTCAGGATATTTTACGTATTTGAGACTTTGTCGTCTATACATTATATTTTGAAGAGGAAATGTAATCCACAAAATATAGCTCATTAATTTGAGTGAAATATAACTAACACTCGCAATAATGTAAAAAAAATATAGAAGAAGAAATATCTTAGAAGAAGCATTTCCCTTTCCCACCAATTCATCCTAAAACTTCAGAAACAAATCTACTAAGTGGTAAATAACTCGTAACACTGTCTGCTAGAGCTCTTGAATTTATCTGGGGTTAAATCTGCAAATTAATCACAAGCTTGAATTGAGACTGTTCAGAGTGCCAAAAGACCAGAAATAAATTTAAAACAGCTTACCAGTTTACCATTCGATTTCTCCTATCTTCCACTTCAAATACTCTCCACAGCAAATGGCGAGTTTCGGTGAGTAGACAAACTTTCCACAGCAGTAGGACTTATCTCCATATCTCTTCGGTTTGATGACTCCTCCACAGCATAGATTGACCTTAGGATCGTAGCTCTCTTCTCCACAACACTTGGTATGGTATCCTCCACACTTGCCCTGGACCCTACAGTTGCAACAGAGTTGTCTGGAACTGTCGTATGTCTTACCGCAGCAGCAACAGTCGTCCCATGGAACAGTCTTCTCTATCATAGTACCATTACAACATATTCCCTTCTCTGGGTTATAACTTCTTGCACCACAACATCTTGTTTTGGTGCCTAACCAAGCATGTTGAATTACTCCCTCACAGCACATGTCCATTGTAGGATCGTAGCTGACGCCGTTACAACATCGTGTGCCCTTTTTGTTTTTCTTCGGTTGTGGAACATCCATAGGTGCGAATGGACAGCAAACTTCAATTGCTGGATTGTATGTGCTGTTTCCACAACACGCCGCATCAGTTGATTTGCTCTTCGTTCTGATTTCCTTTCCACAGCATACATGTGTATCGATGTTGTACGCCTCGCCATTACAACATCTCGTTTTCGCAAAACCACCTGGAGCGTCATATTTTCGTCCTCCACAGCAGATCTCTGTTTGTTTATTGTAAGCTTCTTTTCCACAACATTCTGTATCCATAGGATTGGCAGACTCTATCGGACCCGATTTACCATCGCAGCACACTTCAGAGTCCGTATTGAAGGTATTGTTTCCACAACAACAATTGTCGTCTACACTGCTCTTTGGTAGGATGGTGAGATCGTCGCAACATATTTCTGTCTTGGGGTTGTATGGTATTCTTCCACAGCAAACAGAGTCCTTGCCAGCAGGTCGATCGCTTATCATATCTATGCAACAAATCTTGGTTACCGGGTTGAAAGTTTTACGTCCGCAACACATGTTGTCTTCTGGATCTGTCTTTTCAATGACCTCACCGTTACAGCAAACATGGGTATTCGCATTATAACTATCAGTGCCGCAGCAGCGGGTATTTCTACCTTGTTTCGGTGCTGGCATATCGTTACAGCATACTTGTGTCTTTGTATTCAGTGTCTGCTTGCCGCAACAACAGTCGTCTTCTGTATCGTTCTTCTCAAGCAGTACATCCTTGTCGCAGCAGAAGAATTTGTCGCCGTTGTAACTTTCTGTTCCACAACATTTAGTGTTGATTCCCTTACGTTTCTGAGGATAATCATTACAACAAATTTCTGTCTTGGTGTTGTATGAATACTCGCCACAACATGCATTATCATCAGTGCTATTCTTGGTTCTTACCATATCGCGACAACACAGCTGACTTACAGGGTTATAGCTTTCTTTCAAACAGCAGCTCGTCAGATTACCCCCTGTTCTAGGTTGTGGCGTTTTATCGCAACAAATCTGTGTTTGTGAATTTATCGTAGACTTTCCACAGCAGCAATCATCACTTGGATCGACTTTAGTCCTAACTCTTTCATCGCAACATAACTCTAGACGATAATTCATACTGGTATTTCCGCAACATGATCCAAACTGTACATTACCTGTTGGCGCACTTGGAACACCGCCGCAACAAACTTCTTTCTTGGTATTCATAGTGGTGTCACCGCAACAACAATCATCGGCTGGATTTCTCTTGTCATACAGTTCATCGTCACAACATAGTTGTTTACGTGAGTCATAGCTTGTTGTGGAGCAGCATGAGGAGAATCTACCACCAACTTTGTCTTGTGGAACATCATCACAACAATGTTCCGTCTCCGTATTGTAAGTCATGTTCTTACCACAACAACAGTTGTCGTCGTTACTGATTTTGTTTACAATGTATTCACCGTCGCAACAGAGTTGTGTCCTTTGTGAATAACTTAGTTCTCCACAGCAAAGTGTAATGCCTTCATAAGCTGGCGCTGGAACATCGTTACAACAAACCTGTTTATTGGTATCTATTGCAAATTTGCCGCAACAACAATTTTCTGAAGGTGATGATTTGCCTATCATTTCTCCGTCACAGCATAAATGTTTCCTAGAGTCATAACTTGTTTTCTTGCAACATCTGGTATATTCATTGCCGACCATTGGTTGAGGTTCGTCATCACAGCATATTTCTTTGTTGGCATCGATTGTTGTATTTCCACAACACGAATCATCCTTTTTGTTTTTCTTAACTCTTACGCCTTCTTTACAACAGAGAGCCGATCTTGTATCAAAGCTTTCTCCAAAACAGCACGATGTATATTCGTCACCGACTAATGGTTGAGGTTGATCATAACAGCAGATTTCTCTCTTCGAGTTCATTGATGTATTTCCACAACAACAGTCATCGTTTGGATTACTCATGTCAACTAACATTTCATTGCAACAAATTTGTTCACTTGTATTATAGCTCACTAAACCACAACACCTAGTGTTTTCGCTACCATAAGAAGGTTGTGGGTTCACACCATCACAGCATATCTTTGTATTGGAATTGAAGGTATATTCACCACAGCAGCAATCGTCCTCTGAGCTTGTTTTATTGCGGATTTTGTTTTCACAACAAACTTGTGTATCTTGATCATAACTTCGTTTACCGCAGCATCTAGTCTTTCTTGGGTTACCATAGGCTGGTTGAACAAATTCTCCTTGGCAACATACTTCAGTGTTTGAGTTATATGATTTCTTTGCACAACAGTGATGATCATCAGCATCTTTCTTCTTTATAACTTCACCGAGACAGCACATTTCAGATCGGATATCGTAGCTTTGGTTCAAACAACATCTTGTGTATTCTACATTTTCTGCGGTAAGTGGTTGTGGCATATCAACGCAGCATATTTCCTTCTCGGCATCCATGGTTGTGTCTCCACAACAGCAGTTGTCCTTGTTTTTCCTCTTGTTCCTAACATTCTTGTCACAACACATTTGCGATCTAGTATCATAGCTGTCACCTCCACAGCAAGTAGAGAATTCATTACCAGGTTGTGGTTTATTCATACAACAGATTTGACTAGCAGTCGATATTGGCTCTCCTCCACAACAAACATCATCTTCCGGACTATTCTTCTCTAAAACGACCATGTCGCAACAAATGTGAGTTGCCGAATTATAGCTGACCTCTCCACAACATCTGGCATTTGCTCCGCCTAACTTAGGTTGAGGTGTCGTGCCTTGGCAACACAGCTCCTTATTTGTGTTAATAGTCGTATCTCCACAACACCAGTTATCAGATTCATCACGCTTGTTTCTAAGATCACCTGCTTCACAGCAGAACTTTTTGGCCGGATCATAGCTGACGGTTCCACAACACAGGGTCTCTCGGCCAGCGACAGCTCTCTGTGGAACGTCGTTACAACATACTTCAGATGCAGTGTTAATTGTAGTGTTTCCACAACACCAGTTGTCTTTAGGCTTCCTCTTTGGTACCATCTTGCCATCACAGCACATTGTTGATCGTGTATCGTAACTGCGTTTGCGACAACAGTCTGTGAATTCACCTCCAACTAAATCTTGTGGTACTCCATCACAGCATGTTTCCGTTTTAGCATCATAAGTTGTTTTACCACAACAGCAGTCGTCCTTCTTTGATTTCTTGTCACGAACTTTTCCATCACAACATAATTTGTCGGTGGTATCGAAGCTCTTATTACCACAACAGCTTGTTTTTGGACCATATAATGGTTCGGGATTTCCATTACAACATATCTGTTTATTCAGATTGATAGTTTCATCTCCACAACAACCATCATCCTCAACATCTGACTTGAGCCTTAGTTTTCCTTGACAACATATTTCCTTAGACGGATCATAACTCATCTTACCGCAGCATTTTGTTTTCTTGCCTGCTAGAGCAGGTCTAGGCCACATACCCTGGCAGCAAACTTCTGATTTTGTGTTAAATGTGTTATCTTTACCACAGCAACAATTGTCTTCTGTCTTATTCTTTTTCACAAGAGCCATTTCACAACATATCGTTTTGCTAGGATCATAACTCTCTTTTCCACAGCATTTAGTCTGTGCTCCGTATGATGGCTCGGGTACTCCGTCACAACAGATCATTGTGTTGGTGTTCATTGTCGTGTTACCACAACAGCAATCGTCACCATTCTTTCTCTTTGGTATGATTACACCTTCACAGCATATTTCTTTCCTTGGGTCGTAGCTGATTCGACCACAACATTTTGTGAATGGACCTTTCCTGCCCTGTGGCATGTCAATACAACATATTTCGGAATCGACATCCATAGTAACATCACCACAACAACAGTCGTCTCTTGGCTTCGTTTTGTTTCTTACTTCTCCCTCACAACAAACTTGCGTCTTTGTGTCATAGCTCTTATCCATGCAACATGTTGTCGATGAACCCTGTATAGGTCTTGGTTTATCCATGCAACAAATTTCTGAGTTAGCATTCATTGTTGTATCACCACAGCAGCAGTCGTCATCGTCGTTTCGCTTTCTGACAATCGTTGTATCACAACATAAGAATGCTTCTGAGTTATAACTTTCTTTGCCACAGCATTTAGAATTCTTTCCACCTTTTCGCTCCTGTGCCTCATCATTACAACATATTTCAGATTTGGTATTGTACGTCGAATTACCACAACACCAGTTATCCGCAGAGTCCGTTTTATCTCGAAGATCACCTGATGCGCAACATATCTTACTGTCTGGATTAAAGCTTTCTGTACCACAACACTGGGTATCCTTACCAGCAACAGCAACAGCTGGAACATTGCTGCAGCAAACTTCGCCATTGGTATTTATTGTTGTAGCACCGCAACAACAATTGTCTTCGCTATCCCTCTTCTTTGTCATCTTGCCATCACAGCATAAATGTGTTCGTTTGCTGTAGCTTTGGTTTCCACAGCAGTCGGATAGATCACCACCGACCTTCGAAACAGGTACACCTTCACAGCATAGTTCGGTCTTGGCGTCAACAGTTGTTTTTCCGCAACAACAGTCGTCTCTCGGCTTCTTTTTATCTCTTATTTTACCGAAGCAGCAAATTTGAGTTTTCGCGTTAAAGCTAGCATATCCACAGCATGATGTAAATTGACCATACGATGGTTGGACAACTCCTGAGCAACATATGTTGTTTCTCGAATTCATGGATTTGTTTCCGCAGCAACAATCGTCAGAAGGATCGGTTTTTTCCACAAGATCCTCGTCACAACAAAGATGACTGCTGGGTCCAAAGCTTACTTTGCCGCAACATTGTGTCTTCTTTCCTTCAACAAGTGGTTCGGGATATTGTCCTTGACAACAAATTTCCTCATTTGAATTAATCGTTGTGTTTCCACAACAACAATTGTCTTTGTTGTCTCTCTTTCTCTTGATTACTAAATTACAACAAACGTAGTCTTTAGAATCATAACTTTCTTTACCACAACATCTTGTTCTAGCCAAGGTACCCTGTACAGGCTGTGGCACCTCGCCATCACAACACACTTCCTTTTTAGTGTTGTAACAGGTGTCACCGCAACACCAATTATCACCAGGATTTCTCTTATCCCTCAATTCTCCGAAACAACAGACCTGCAGTTTAGGATCGTAGCTTGTTTTGCCGCAGCAAAGAGTATTCTTTCCTCCAACTGCCATTTGGGGGTTCCTATTGCAACACACCTGGGTATCAGAATCAATGCTGGATTTACCACAACAACAATCGTCCTCTGGTTTAGTTTTATTTCTGACCTTACTGTCACAACATAACTGGTCTTGTATAGAGAAACTGTCATCATCACAACAAGAAGTCAGGGCACCGCCCACCAATGGACGCGGAACTCCTTTACAACATATTTCAGTATTTGCGTTATACGTGACCTTGTCACAAACACAATCATCATCCTTGTTGCGTTTCTTGTACAGTATTCTATCTTTACAGAGATATTTGTTAGGATCATAACTTGTTTCATGGCAACATCGAGTTCTATCACCAGCTACAAGGTCCTGTGGTACTCCTTTACAGCAAATCTCAGTATCTGTATCAATAGTTTTGTCTCCACAACAGCAATTGTCATCTTTCTTACCCTTTTTGATCAATGTTGTACCATTACAGCATAGATGTTTATCATAATCGTAGCTTTCTCGTCCACAGCACAGTGTTCCAGGTCCATATGATGGCTGTGGTTTATCCATACAACAGACTTCTTTTTTCGTATTGAGCGTTGTTTTTCCACAACAACAATCGTCATTCTTATCCGCTTTAGAAACAATTTTACCTTCACAGCAGATTTCAGTTTGAGAATCGTAACTGTCCTTATTGCAGCATTTTGCATACTGGCCACCCTTAGCCGGCTGAGGTCTGTCTTCACAACATATTTCCATGTCGCTATCCATTGTTGTATTACCACAGCAACAATCATCTTGTTGTTTTCTTTTCGTTATAACCACTCCTTCACAACAAATTTCTGACGAAATTTCATAACTTTTCGTCAAACAACAACCATGTGTTTCTGGCTGACCAGGCTGAGGTTTGCCGTTACAGCAGATCTCTGATTTCGAATTGATAGTTGTTTTTCCACAGCAACAATCGTCATTTTTGTTGTCCTTTTCAACTAAAGCTAGGTCACAGCAAACATATTTTGATGGGTCATAACTTTCAGAGCCACAGCACATCGTATCGTCTCCATATTTCTTTTGGGGTTTGACACCATCACAACATACCTCTTTGGCACTATTCAAAGTAGTATTTCCGCAGCAACAATCGTCTTTTTTGTCCCTTTTAGCAGTAACTGCCATGTCACAGCAAAGTTCATTTGCAGAATCGTAGCTATTTCGTCCACAACACCTGGCATCTTTTCCACCTGTGGCAGGTTGTACGTATTCGCCATCACAACATATTTCGGTCTTTGAATTGATTGATTTGTTACCACAGCAACAGTCATCTTCATTGTCTGATTTCTTAATGACGACTCCATTACAACATATTTCTGTCAATGGATTAAAGCTTTGCTGTAGACAACATCGTGTGAAGGGTCCATAGGAATCTTGAGGCATACCATCACAACAGACTTCTGTTTGTGCATTCATTGTTCTATCTCCGCAACAGCAGTCATCATCTTTGTTTACCTTCATTCTGATTCCACTATCACAGCATATCTGTGTCTCCATATCGTAACTCTTGTTACCACAACAGGCGGCCATTCCTTTTCGGACTCTTGGTACTCCGTCACAACATATATCGTCGTTTGCGCTCATTGTTGTATCTCCACAACAACAATCATCGGATTTCTTTCGTTTTTCGTTCATATCACCCTTGTCGCAGCACATAAAATCGTCGTAGTTGTAACTCGTTTTATGACAACATTGTGTATTAGCACCTCTACGAGGCTGGGCCTCACCTTCACAACATATCATTGTGTCAGTATTCATCGTTCCATTTCCACAGCAACAATTATCACCATCACTGGTCATTGGTACAACGTTATTACCATCACAGCATACGGCCGTATCAGCATCGTAGCTCTCTTTCATACAACATTTGGTGTTTCCTTCGTAGAGCGGTTGTGGTTTGTCTATACAACATATTTCTTCTTCAGAGGACAGTGTTGTTTTACCACAACAGCAATTATCCTTAGGTCCCCTCTTTTCTCTTACTGCCATATCACAGCAAATGTGCGTTTTCTTGTTATAGCTCTTACTACCACAACAGTCAGTGATTCCGGGCTTAAAGAGTGGTTGAGGGAATCCTTCACAACAAATTTCGTTCTGAATATCAGCTGTAGTGTTGCCACAACAACAATCGTCTGCTTTCTTTCGTTTGTCCCTTACTTCCTTATCGCAACATATCTGCTTTTCAATATTGAATGATTTATCCCAACAGCAATCGTATTCACTCAAGGGACCAGGCTGTGGATTACCTCTACAGCAAACTTCTGTCTTTGAATCATATGTTTCTTTACCGCAGCAGTAATCATCATTTTGTGAAGTCTTTTCTCGTACCTTTTCTTCACAACAAAGGTGAGTTTTTGAGTCATAACTTTTTTCTGAACAACATTTGTAGTCTGCATTTTCTCTAGGCTGAGGGTTTGTTCCCTGACAACACATTTCGTTATTGGTATTCATTGTTGTATTTCCACAGCACCAATTGTCTTTCTCATCTCGCTTGGGTACAAGCAGCATGTCACAACACATCTCCGCAGACGAGTCATAACTACGTTTACCACAACATCGAGCATTCTTTCCACCTTTAGCTTCTTCAATGGAAACTCCATCGCAACATATCTGTGTGACAGAATTGAAAGGCTTCCCATTGCAACAACAATCATCTCCGTTATCATTCTTAGCAATAACTTTGCCTTCACAACAGATCTGAGTCTCTGGGTCGAAGCTTTGGTTCAGACAACATTGTGATTTTGGACCATAACTAGGCTGGGGCATACCGTCGCAACATATTTGAGACTCAGCTGTCAACGTCATATCTCCACAGCAGCAATCGTCACTTGGATTTACTTTGTCCCTTACTTGGCTAAGGCAACATAGTTGAGATCTCGTATCAAAACTAACAGATCCACAACATGAGGTAAATTCGTCGCCAACCAGCGGCTGTGGGGTTTCATCGCAGCATATTCCGTCAGACAAGTTTAATGTCGAGTTTCCACAACAGTATTCGTCGTTCTTTTTATTCTTCTTATTCAGTTTATTTCTGCTACAACAAACGTATTCAGATGCATCATAACTTTCTTTGCCACAGCACTGTGGATTTTTACCCACTTTCGATTTGGGTTCGCCCTCACAGCAAAGTTCAGTTTCTGTGTTCATAGTTGTTTTACCACAACACCAATTGTCATCTTTATCTCTCTTCTCAGTTAGCTCGTTTCCATTGCAGCACATGTGTTTCGCTGGATTGTAACTTTCTCTAACACAGCACTTTGTATCGGTCCCATATTTTGTTTGTGGGGTATCAATACAGCACACTTCCGTTCTCGAATTCATGGTAGTATCCCCACAGCAGCAGTCATCATTATTGTCCTTCTTCGCCCTAATACTATTATCACAGCAAATGTGAGATCTTGAATCATAACTATCCCTTCCGCAGCAACGAGTGAAGTCCTTACCAGGCGTTGGCTGAGGTGTATCTATACAGCATATTTCGTTTCTTGAGTCCATAGTGCTGTTTCCACAACAACAGTCATCTTTGTTATCTTTCTTGTCCCTAACCATCTTATCACAACAAAGTTGAGAGTTGACATTGTAAGATTCCTGCATGCAGCAGTCGTGAGTGGCATCTTGACCAGGCTGTGGTTTTCCTTTACAACAAATTTGTGTTGTAGCATCAAGGGTGGTTTTGCCGCAGCAACAGTCATCTTTCGGACTTGATTTTTCAACAACTTCTTCCTCACAACACAAGAAATTCTTAGAGTCATAGCTTACAGGCATGTCCAGACCACAGCAAAGTGTTAGTCTTCCGTATTTAGGTTGGGGCATCCATCCATTACAGCATACTTCCTTTCCAGTGTTAAATGTTGTATTACCACAGCACATATTGTCGTTACCGTCTTGCTTCTCGATTATCTTCATTCCGCAACACAAATGTGTACTGGAATCGAAGCTTTTCTTTCCACAACATCTGTACGAATCTTTAGGAGCTGGCTCGACAAACTTGCCTTCACAACAGATTTCCGATCTCTTGTTTATAGGCTCATCGCCACAACACCAATTATCACCCTCTTCTGATTTGTCAATGACTTTTCCTTCGCAACAAATTTGTGTTGCAGGGTTGAAACTTTGTTGTAGGCAGCATTGGGTTTCTTCGCCGTATGAAGGTTGCGGCATCCCATCACAACATATCTGATCAGCACCTTTCATAGTAACGTCACCACAACAGCAGTCATCTTCATTCTTTGTTTTATTTCTGACAGATCCTTCGCAACAGAGTTGTCGCTTGGCATCAAAGCTCTCTGCACCACAACAGGCAGTGTTTTTGCCCCCAACTAAGTCTTGAGGAACTTCATCACAGCATGTGTGTAACTTTGTGTTTATCGTGAAATTGCCACAGCAGCAATCATCATCATCATTCACCTTTTTATTGATATCACCCTTGTCACAACAAAGGAATTTGTCGGCATTATAACTCTCCTTGTCACAACATTGTGTATTACTTCCCTTTTTGGGTTGTGATACGCCCTCGCAGCAGATTTCTGTTTCTGTGTTGATACTTGATGAATCGCCACAACAACAATTATCCTCATCCTTCTTCTTTTGTCGGACATTCATACCATCACAACACAATTGATTTGAAGAATCGTAGCTTTCATCTTTACAACATTTTGTGTCGGGGCCATAAGACTTTTGTGGCTTGCCCATACAACACACCTCTTTTCTCGTATCAATGGTTGTGTCTCCACAGCAGCAGTTATCGTTTCTATTTCTTTTCTCTGTTATTGATCGGTCACAACAAATGTGCGTTCGCGAATCGTAACTTTCCATATTGCAACACTTTGTGTAATCATCACCAACTCGAGGCTGCGGTACAACACCACAACATATTTCTTTTCTGGAATTCATTGTTGTATTTCCACAACAACAATCATCTGAAACATCTTTCCTTTCTCTGATACCATTCTCACAACATATTTCAGATTTTATGTCATAAGATTCATCTCCACAGCAATCATGGGTTGAAAGTTGACCTTCTCTGGCCTTGCCTTTGCAACAAATTTCTTTCTTTGAGTTGGACGTTGATTTACCACAGCAGCAATCATCCTCATTGTCTTTCTTTTTTCTGACATCCATGTCACAACATAATTCACTATCGGCATCATAACTCTTCAAACTGCAACATTTTGTATTATCACCCTTCTTTTTCTGGGGCATAACTCCATCGCAGCAAATTTCAGTTTCGGCATTTATTGTAGTATTACCACAGCAACAATTGTCATTGGGTCCATCTTTCTTCGTAACTACCATGTCACAACAAATTTCGTTGGCCGAGTCGTAACTTTCTTTCCCGCAACATCGAGCATTTTTGCCGCCTTCCGCAGGTTGTACATACATTCCTTCACAACATATTTCCTCATTATTGTTATATGACTTATCACCACAACAACAGTTATCTTTGTTGTTTGTTTTGTTTATAATTTCATTTTCACAACAAATTTGTGTCTTTGGGTTGTAACTTCTTTGTAAGCAGCATCTTGTAAATTCCCCGTAAGACGGCTGGGGCATTCCATCGCAGCAAATTTGTGACTGTGCATCCATAGTAGTGTCGCCACAACAACAATTATCACCTCTCTTTGCTTTGTCCCTTACGTCGCCATCACAACACATTTCTGTCTCTGTGGCGTAACTTTCATTTCCACAACAAGAAGTCATTTTCCCTCCAACAAGAGGTCTTGGAATCTTGTCGCAACAAATTTCTCTCTTGACATTCATTGTCGTACTACCACAACAGCAATCATCCTTCAGATCTCTCTTCGAAACGAGAACTTGACCGTCAATTTCACAGCATAGCATAGCATTATTATCATAACTTTGATCACCGCAGCATCTTGTGTCCTCACCGACAAGTGGCATTGGCATACCTTCACAACATATCTCTTCGTTTGTATTCATTGTTGTATCGCCACAGCAGCAATTGTCTTTGCGGTTTCGTTTTTTAACCAAGCTTACTCCGTCACAACACATGTATTCAGAAGGATCATAACTGGTCATCACACAACATCTTGTGTCTTTTCCGTAAGAAGGTTGAGGTACATCCATACAGCAAACTTCTGATTTTGAATTGAGTGTCGTATTTCCACAACAGCAGTTATCTTTGCCATTCCTCTTTGTCCTTATTTCCAAGTCGCAACAGACTGAGGCGTCGTTATCATAAGCTGTATCTCCACAGCATTTCCAGTTGCCATCATCTTCTATTGGTTCGGGGTTACCTTCACAACAAAGTTCAGTTTGAGAGTTTGATGTTGTTGTACCACAGCAAATGTCATCATCACGGTCTTTCTTCGTTCGTATTACTCCATTACAACACATTTCTGTCTCTATGTTATAGCTTAATTCATTACAACAGTCAGTAAATACACCTCCCTTTCGTTTCTGAGGATTACCATAACAACATATTTCGGTCTCTGCATTCATTGTCTGGTTTCCACAGCAGCAGTCGTCATTTTTATCGTTCTTCTCATAGATTTTTCCTTCACAGCAAACTTCAGTGTCAACATCATAACTCTTGAATTCGCAACAGTCTGTGTTCTCGCCCTTCTTGGGTTGTGGCATTGACCCTCTACAGCAAACCTCATTTTCAGGATTGAATGTGTAATTTTGACCACAGCAACATGTGTCGTCATTACTTGTTTTAACCCTGACGCCTTCATCACAGCACATTTCTTGGTCGGCGTTATAACTGTCTTTAAAACAGCACTTTGTATTCGGACCAGTTCTTGGTTGTGGCTTGTCCTTACAACAAATTTCTGTATTGGTGTTCATCGTTGTTTTTCCACAGCACCAGTTATCAGCTGGATCACGTTTCTTTGTGACTTTCCCGTCACAGCACATGAAATTTTGAGAATCATAACTTGTGTTATTACAACACTTTGTAAACTCTCCATAGCCGGGCTGAGAGAATCCATTGCAACATACTTTCGTTTTAGCGTCTATAGTCGATTCACCACAACAACAGTCATCTCCTGGTTGAGCTTTAAGCACCATCTTTTCGTCACAGCAAAGGTGGGTCATCATATTCATGCTTTTGTCTGCGCAACAAGTGGTAAACTTAGCTCCTCCGACCAGATCCCTGGGTTTTCCTTCACAGCAGATCTGAGATGAAGCATCCATTGTTGTGTCACCACAACATTCGTTGTCTTTGGGTTTACTCTTTGGTACAATTTTACCATCACAACAGACATGACTGGAAGTGTTATAACTTCGTTTTCCACAACAATCTGTGCTTGGTCCGTAGTTCTTGGTTGGGTTTCCTAGACAACAGACTTCTTCGTTTGTGTTCATGGTAGTATCTCCACAACAACAGTTGTCGTCTGCATCTCGTTTCTTCACTAATTCTTTACCATCACAACACATAAACTTATCGGGGTCATAACTGTCAGTTAAACAGCAAAGAGTATTACCTTCTGCGACTGCTTTTTGAGGATTATCATTACAGCAAATATCAGTCTTTGCGTTTATTGTCGAATTACCGCAGCAACAGTTATCCTCGTTCTTTCGCTTCTTTCGAATACGTTTTTCACAGCAGATTTCTGATTCGGAATCATAACTTTCATCCATACAACACATCGCATAATCTCCGTTTAATTTAGGCTGAGGTTTTCCACTACAGCAAATCTCCTCAGATGCATCCATTGTTGTCTTCCCACAGCAACAATCGTCGGTTTTATTACGCTTCTTTCTGATATCACCATCGCAGCATACTTCATCTTCCATGTTATAGCTCTCATATAAACAACATGCATACATGGGTCCTCCTGGCTGTGGAGTACCATCACAGCAAATTTGCTTCTGGACATTCATTGTTGTATTTCCGCAACAACAGTCATCAGATGGATTGCTCTTTGATCTAAGCTTATTTTCGCAACAGATCTCTTCATCAGGATTGAAACTGATTTCGCCGCAGCATTTCGTGTTGTCACCCTTTTTCGGTTGTGGCATTTTTCCTTGGCAACAGACTTGAGTATTCGAATTGAAAGTCATATCACCGCAGCACCAATTATCACTGTTTTTCGATTTTTCTCTCGGCATATCATCTTCGCAACAAACATGAGTGTCAGGGTCATAACTCGTTTTCCCGCAACATCGATGGAATTTTCCACCAGGAGCAGGCTGTGGATTTTCCAAACAGCAAATCTCTTCCATTGTATTAATTGTTTGATTGCCACAGCAGCAATTATCATCCTTGTTCCTCTTCGGATTGACTACATCACCACAGCAAACTTCTGTGTCTGGATTATAACTCTGGTCTTTACAACATTTTGTAACATCGCTATCTGTCAAAGGACTAGGTACACCATCACAGCATATCTGAGTTTGAGCGTTAAATGAGGCAAGGCCGCAACAACAATCGTCATTTGGGTTCTCTTTTTCCCTTATTTTACCGTCACAGCAGAGAGCTTTTCTTGTATCATATGCTTCATCTCGACAACATGTGGAGAATCGACCACTAGGTGCATCTCTTGGCTTCCCTTCACAACATATCTCTTTCTTTGCATCAACAGTAGTGTTTCCACAACAACAATCATCTTCTGGTTTTCGTTTTCGTACTAATTCTTCTTCACAGCATACATGTTTAGACGGATCGTAGCCTTTTGTTCCACAGCAGAGTGTTTTTCCGTTTTCTGTCTTCTTAACGGCTACGCCATTACAACAGATTTCTGTCACTGTATTCATTGTGCCGTCACCACAACACCAGTTGTCTTCTTTATTTCCCTTTTTCGTGAGGGTATAACCGTCACAACACACGAATTTATTGGGATTATAACTGGTTTCATAGCAACACTTCATTTCCGCATCTCCATCCTTTGGCTGAGGAACGCCGAAACAACATACCTGGTTTTCTGTGTTTAGTGTACTGTTACCACAACAACAATTGTCACCTTCATCTGCTTTGGTTCTGACCTTATTGTCACAACATATTTCGGTAACCGAATCGTACGATTCCTGCTGACAACATTGTGTAAATTCTTTATTTTTCAATTTTTGTGATTTGCCATCACAGCAAATTTCGGTACGAGAGTCAACGGTTTCGTTACCACAGCAGCAATCATCGTTTTGATTAATCTTATCAACAATCATTTGGAACTGACAACAAAGCTGTGTTTTTGTGTTATAACTTTTACTACCACAGCAGTCTGTAAAATCGCCATAAGCGACGTTTGGAACATCTTCACAGCAGATTTCGGATTTACTGTCGATGGTAGTTTCTCCACAGCAACAATCGTCGTTGTCTCCCTTTTTCCTCACCAAACTCATGTTGCAGCATACGAAATTGTCAGCATTATAGCTGACAGTACCACAGCACTCTGTGGGTCCATTTCTCAGTGGCTGTTTCGAAGTTCCATGGCAACAGATATCTTTTTGTGTGTTGAACGTAGAATTTCCACAACAACAATTATCTTCTGGTTCGTCTTTCACACGAACGGATTCTTCACAACATATTTCAGATTCAGGATTATAGCTCATTCTTCCACAACATTTCGTAAGAAGTGGTCCTGCAGGTGCAGGTTGGACTCGCATATCACAACAGACCTCTGTATTTGTATTCATTGGCTGTCTTCCACAGCAGAAGTTGTCATCGCCATCGCTTTTATCTATAACCCTTCCTTCACAACACAACTGTGAGTTGGGAGAGTAGGCTCTCTTTCCACAACATCGAGTTAAAGAGTCAACGAGATCTTGTGGAGTACCGTCACAACATATCATGTTTTCTGAATTAATGGTCGTGTTACCACAGCAACAATCGTGATTGGGTTTGGTTTTCTCGACCATTTTCTTATTACAGCAAACGTGAGTCCTTCTGTCATAACTTTCCTTTCCACAACAGTCGGTAGATTCCCCATATTTTGGTCGTGGTTCTCCAAGACAGCATACTTGTGTTTGTGAATTGATAGACAGGTTTCCACAGCAGCAGTCATCATTCTCGTCTGTCTTACCGATCATTTCTCCTTTACAGCACACGGTGTTTGTCGTGTCGTAACTTTTATCCTTACAACACATTGTTGGTCCCTCATATTTAGGTTGTGGTTTACCCATACAACATACGTTAGTGTTAGTATTCATCGTAGTTTTTCCACAGCAACAGTTATCGTCCTCATTCTTTTTCTTCACCAGTCTAGAACCGTCACAACAGAGACTTTCAGCAGGATCGTAACTTTCATATAGACAACATTTAGGCTCATCTCCTTCTTTCTTTTGAGGCTTTCCAAGACAGCAAATTTCAGAATCTGTATTCATTGTAGTATTTCCACAGCAACAATCGTCCTTGTTGTTCCTCTTGTCACGTATTTCATTGTCACAGCACATTTGTGACACAGAATCATAGCTCATCTTCTTACAACATTTTGTGTATTCGCCATTATCTCTCGGCTGTGAAACACCTTCGCAGCAAATCTGTGATTCTTGATCGATTGTAGAATCCCCACAACAATCATTATCAGCTTCATTTTCCTTCGTTACTATCTCACCCATGCAACAAATTTCGTATCTGGAATCAAAAGCGGCATCTCGACAGCAGAAGGCGTAATCTAAATCATCTACCTTTGACGGATTTCCTTCGCAGCAAATTTCTGTTCTTGCGTCCATGGTTGTATCACCACAACAGCAGTCGTCCTTGGGATCCTTTTTCGGGCGAACTTTTCCATCACAACACATTTCTGAGGACTCGTTATAACTGACCTTTCTACAACAATGTGTGACGTCACCCTGAAGGGGCTGTGGGTTGCCAGAACAACAAATATGTGTGTTGGAATTCATCGTCGTTTTTCCACAGCACCAATTGTCACCGGGCTCATTAATGTTGACAACTTTGTCACCACAGCAAATCTGCTTCTCCGGATCGAAACTTATCGTACCACAACATTGTGTATTGTCTCCCTTCTTCCTTTGAGGCATATTATCACAACATATTTGTGTATCAGAATTCATAGTACTGTTTCCGCAGCAACAATCGTCTTTCTTACTAACCTTTTCGCGAATTTCATTACCGTCACAGCAGATGTAATTTTCAGAGTCGAACGGTTCTCCGTCACAGCATTTCATTGTCTTCTTTTTGTTTTGTTTGACAACCTTTCCACCACAACAAAGGGCGTTGATTGCGTCGTAGCTGACAGTACCACAGCATCTAGTGCCACTTTTGTATCCCTTACCTGGAACACCCATACAACAAATACCATTCTTGGAATCGTAAGTGGACTTGTCTCCACAGCATGCATCGTCGGTCTTCTTTGTAAGCTTTCGAAGTTTGCCATTACAGCACATGTGTTTCTTTGGGTTGTAACTTGTTTTGCCGCAGCATCTTGTTGCGAGTCTACCAACCAGATTTTGGACAGAACCGTCACAACATAATTTCTTTGTGGAGTCAAAACTGGTTGTGCCGCAACATTGTGTACCCTTCTTGTATTTCGGCTGTGGTTTGTCATTGCAGCATATCTGCTTGCTCGGATCATACGTGTTATTTCCACAACAACACGAATCTGCCTTATTATCCTTCTTCAGAACACGATTGTCATCGCAGCAAACTTCGTCTTCTTGATTAAAGCTCCTCTTTCCACAACACCTGACCTTATCTTTGTCATCCATGGGTTGGGGCACGTTGTCACAGCAGAGCTGTTTATTCGGGTCAATGTTCTTGTTACCACAGCATAGCGAGACTGCTCCTGCAGCTCGGTTTTGTAATTTCCCGGAGCAGCAAATCTTATCGGTGGCGTCGAACGGTGTTTCGCCACAGCAACACGTGAGATTACCGGCGATTGCGTCATACAATTTTCCATTGCAGCAAACCTTTTTGTCTTCGTTGAATCGTGGAACAGGCTCGTTGTTTTTGCAGTCATAGCAGTTTGGGTGGTATGGTTCCGGGAAAAGCATAGCTGAAAAATGGACATCAATTTGTAGACTTTTTAATTTAAACTCGTCTTCGAAGTTGGACTAAATGTAGATTTGTTGCTGTCGAGAATGCGCCGTTATTTTTCCTATAAAACTACGTAACTACATTTTTAACTGTAGTATTTACCAAGTTTTATAATAGAACTTGTCAAATGCTAGGATAAATGAAACATCTGTAAATAAAAGCACTTTCCTTTTTGTCTCTTAATGTTTCCCAAAGAATCGCTTCAAGCGGATTTATAATTTAATAATCCATATGTGACCCATCACGCTAAAAGGGACCCTACAGGAAGTTCGAAAAATAGCGACCCTAGTCAGTCTGCGCATTTCGCGCAGCCAGACTAGGGCCGACACTTTTCACTTGTATGTAATTTTCTAAATCTGGAATGTTTTCCCTATCCTATTATATGTTCATTTTTCGCATACAGTATCTGATTGACCCGTGTCGAGTCTGACAAGATTGTCAAAATGTGGATTTTTTCTTACTTCTGATAAGGTCCCTTTTAGTGTGACGGGTCACATATACTGTCTGTCAGTCCGGTGAATTAGTTTTTCCAGACTTTTTTTTTAAACAATGGCAGGTAGTGAGCTGATTTTTGGTATGTTAACTTATATTGATTATTGATGAGTTACAAAACAAATTTGAGTTTTGTGCTGGTCCAGTGATTTTAGGAAGATACAGATGCTGGCCTTAGAAAATTACTTGGAAATCACAGTTTTCCAGACTTTTTTTCTAAACGCTTACAGATATTCAGCTGATTTTTGTATATGAACACATATTGATAAGATACAAAGCAAGTTTGAGTTTTGTGCTGGTCCAGTGATTTTTGAGGAAGATATGGATGCTAGACTTAGAAAATTACTGGGAAATTACAGTTTTCCAGACTTTTTCTAAACGCTGGAAGGAATTGAGCTGATTTGGTATCTAGACCCGCATTGATGGGTTACAGAACAAGTTTGAGTTTCGTTCCGGTCCAATGATATTTTAGGAAGATACGGATGCTAAACTTAGAAAATAACTGGGAAATTACAGTTTTCCAGACTTTTCTCTAAACGATGGAAGGGATTAAGCTGATTTTTGGTATGTAGACCCACATTGATGAGTTACAGAACAAGTTTGAGTTTCGTTCCGGTCCAGTGATTCTTTTGGAATACATGTACGGATGCTGGACTTAGAAAATTACTGTAAAATGATAGTTTTCCAGACTTTTTATCTAAACGCTTGCAGGTATTGAGCTGATTTTTGGTATATGAACACATATTGATGAGTTACAGAACAAATTTGAGTTTCGTTCCGGTCCAGTGATTTTTTAGGAAGATACGGATGTTGGACTTAGAAAATAACTGGGAAATGATAGTTTTCCAGACTTTTTATCTCAGACTTTTTTCTAAACGCTTGCAGGTTTTGAGCTGACGTTTGGTATGTAGACCCGCATCAATTGATGAGTTACAGAACAAGCTTCTTTTCGGTCCAGTGTTTTTTAGGAAGATACATATACCGGACTTAGAAAATATTTGGATACATAACAGTTTTGTGGGCTTCTTTTTTCTAAACGCATATTATAAAGCCGGTGGGGGACTTGGTATTGTTTGACAATACTTTAGAATGCTTGTTACGTTTATCTTAACGGGAGGGTCAAAATGTTATTTAAAAGTTGTTTATCTTTACATTAGAGGAAAGAAGAAATTGTTCATGGTCAATTTTTTTCTCTTGTATGTTTTCTTTACTATATTTTAAGCACAAGAAAGCGTGTTTGAAATGGCTATACTTCTAGTATAAACATAAAATGGTTGTGTTACTCAGTTGATTTCACTGCCAATTTTCATAAAAATGTCTTTGACAGTGTTTGTTTTACTCATATATCTGTTGATCTGGTTGTATTTGAGTTTTCTAAGATTCTCGAAAAATCAAACCCGCAGCAGTCAAATGGGATATATATTAACCCTTTCCCAATCAAGACCTGGTTTTGACGTCCCTAATAGAATTTGCTTGGGAAAACATTGAATTAAAAGAAGAAACTGCTGATAACCAGCAGTTTCTCCTTTTGTCTCAATATTTTCTGTGCCATATTTTACACAAATTATATCGTTAATAACATCCATTTTGTCCTTTGTGTCAGGTTATGAAGTGGATCACCCTAAATTTTTGCCGTTTGGGAAAGGGTTAACCGATGATACCAAACTTACCATGACAACAGAACTGGCTGTGTGGATCGTAGCTGTCGTTGCCGCAGCAGTGCGTGTCGTCACCAGCCACTCGTGGTTGGACCTGCGGACAGACATACAGATAAGCATACGATTTCATTGAAAATAATTATAAAACAGGGCGTAGAGTGAATAATTAGTTGTAAATATGGTAATCACGGTTAAAATCTCTTTTTCTATCAATCAATCTTCTTAATCTCTCGATGAAGAACTCGTAGACTTTAAGGACTACTTTTGAACCAGTCACAGAAATAATTTTGAGCGAAATATTTTGAGAGTTGTTCAAATATTTGCAAGAAATCTTATTTAAGGGACATAACATTCCGAAGTTTGTCTCGATGCCAAGATTGGTTATTCTTATGCGTATAAATGCTATCAGATATTTTGAAGTTGTTGCTTATAAGCGAAAAATAGGCCTTTAAAATTGAGACAGAAATGTCAATGCCATATAAATCTGAACTGTTGTCCACAGGCCCGTAGGAACAGAGGGGGGGGGGGGGGCTATGGGGGGGCTAAGCCCCACCACAATGTTGGCCAATAATACCATTTTTTCTTAATTTCACACTGAAAAATTTGGGAAAATTAGCCCCCCCCCCCACCAATATTCAGGACAAGGGCTTTAGCCCCCCCCCCCCCTCCAATATGAAATTGCTTCCTACGGGCCTGGAGCCCGTTTTACTAACAAATTTACGAACATTTTTGAAACAACAACAAATCTGATTGGCCGAATAATTACTGTTATTATTTCTTTTTCAATCAGATGTGTTTTTACAAGGTTTTTGCAAAAATCTATGTTAAAAAACGCGGACCTGGTCCACATCAATTTGTTTAACTTTAACACAAAAATATGAATTTCTCGTAAACGGCGCAATATTTTGGCTCGAAATTGAAAAATTTCATTAGAAAATAATTATGCTCCTTTCAGATAAAAATAATAGTAGGCCTAGATAGGCCTATTATGATGTGCACCAATTAGACAAAAATATAGAATTCCATTCATTTGAAGTTGTCGCCTGCTTCGTCTTTGTATTTGGACCACGCTAAAGTTTTGTCTTCTTGTAATGGGTTTAACCCTTTCCCAAACAACAAATGTTTAGGGTTGTTCAATTCAAAAGCTGCTGCAGGTATAAAGATTGGAATTGTGTGTCGTTTATTCAAGAAAATATTGAGGCAAAAGGAGAAACTGCTGGTTATCAGCAGTTTCTTCTTTTGTTTCAATGTTTTCCCAAGGCTTGTCTTTTAAGGACGTCAAAACCAGGTCTTGTTTGGGAAAGGGTTAATAAGAAACAATATTACCAATCCGGTACAGCATATAGATTTCCTTGGGTCGTAAGCTTCATAACAGCAGCACTCGGTCCTTTCTCCTCCGACCTTGGGTTGCGGGTGTCCGTCCTTACAACATATGTGTGTTTCCTTGTTGATGGCATGGGTTCCACAGCATTCGTTCTCCACCCCCGGGATCTTTGGGCTCACTACCCACATACAGCAAAGTTCTGTCTTGGGGTCGTACACCTGTGTGCCGCACAACTTCTCTGTAATTTGTGGAATAGACAAACGACATATATAGCATTTTTTTAAAAAATGAGTTTGAAGATCAGCCTGTTGTCGAATACAGTCAAATATGCATCCATCTTACTCTCTTTAAGTTACTACAGGTCCCGAAGAAGCTATTAGAAAACAACGTGGATCCTGATCAGACTGTGCGTATGCACAGGCTGATCTGGATCTATGTTGGGCTCAAAAGCCTTAAGGGACGTTTTTCCAGATCCTGGCTCATATATAATTTTTTTTTTTTTTTTGACATCGTAAGATTATTTGTACATACAGCAGCTATCAAAGATGGGCCATTATAAACATAATTAATTATACATACATACATATTTTATTGCATGAAAACATTACATGTTTTATAGCAAAATTCAAACACACAGTATATATTGCAGTTTGAGAAAACGATCTTAAGTAAATGTCATTGAATTATCGATTGACCAATGAAAATGGCTCGTTTTGGTTACGTGTCAACCCAGCACACTTTTTTTTCAAACCAAAATTGTTTTTCCTTTTTTATGGATATATTTCTTTAACGGTCTTTATATTTACCGCTTGTAAAATGTTAAATGAGCTTACCTTTTACTGGTGGGATAGGCTTGTCTGAAAAAGAAAGAAAATGGGAAATCAGTATGAAAAAAAAAATAAATAAAATAAAAAACAACAACAACAACAACAAAAAAAAAAAAAAAAAAAAAAAAACCGACAAGTGGAGCTATTCTGGCAACATTTGATGAAAAAAAAAACAAAACAAAAAAACCCAAACAAACAAAAAACACTAAAAATGGAAATACAGTGGTTATAAGGAAAAATAAAACCCCTCCTCCCTAGTTCAAACCGTTTTCATATCGGTCAGATATTAACGGAATTATAACTCTAACGCGCTATTGTAAACATTTTTGGGAAAAACCAATACTTACCTGTAGGAGGGGCAGATTAATGATCAATTATCTATGTGTTTTAAAGGGACATTTCATTCCAATTTCAATTTTTTAAAGTATGTCTTGATGCCAAGATTGGTTATTCTAATGAGTATAAATACTATTAGTTTTTTTAAGTTGTTGCCAATAAGCGAGAAATACGCATTTGAAGTTGAGACATAATCGATAAATTACATATAAATCAGAACTGTTGTCCACAACAATTTGTTCAATTTTAACACAAAAATATAAATTTCTCGTAAACGGCGCAACATTTTGACTTGAAATTTTCAGAATTTCCATATGGAAATATGCTCTTTCAGATGAAAATAAAAGTAAAATTTATGACAAAAAATTCTGAAATGTCACTTAAAGTGATTAATTTGAATTGTCGTCATCAGATTGACTATGTCTGAAATGGTCTATTGGATACATTAGTGGCTTCTAAATCTCTGTCACATGAGGCGGTATGCAGGTGGTGGTTCGAGGCTAGGGGCGAGCATAATGTTTTTTAATGGTTACTTTCGAATGTATAGTTTTATGCATATTTAGCTTATTGCTTGTCTCATTATTTTAGCTTTATAATGCTTTTTTCTCTTTTTTTTTATTCTTTTTATTTTTTCCTCGTCTATTTTAGTAGTGATTATTTATTTGACATCATTTCATTTTTGTAACTTACAATTTTTCATCATTTTTCAAAACGTTTTCACAAATAAAATCTATGACAACAAAACGACAACAAATGGCAAAAATCTAGATACTATCTGTCTCCGAGTAATCGCAGCACCAAAGGAGCATGTGTCTCGTGCACGATCTTTTAAAATAAAAGTTTCTCAGAATAAGAAAAAAAGATATCGGTATACAGAGGATTCGAACCCGGGTCGCAAGATTGACGGTTATTGTACTTTCAGTCAGTCGATATTTCCACCACTTCTTATAGACGGCGAGATTTGACCCGGCAGAGCAGACCAAGCGGAAAGGTCAACAGACTTGTCGTCCAGGGGTGATAGGTATTTCGGAAGTCTCGTGAGTTGCTGAACACTTCCCGCGCTTCGCTATTTACAGCTTGAAATCATACTGTTCAACGACCTAACAGTATTTTCACGTGCATACATTTGTCGCGTCATCTTAAAATGGTTTTTGGTAAACTGAATATGCAAAATACCGATCCTGGTCAGCCTGTGCCGTCTGCACGGAGTGACCAGTTTTTGAACTATATTTAAATATTTTTCATTTTTCGGAGTATACGCCTATTTAAAGGGACATTTCATTCCAATTTCAATTTTTTAAAGTATGTCTTGATGCAAAGATTGGTTATTCTAATGAGTATAAATACTATTAGTTTTTTTAAAGTTGTTGCCAATAAGCGAGAAACACGCATTTAAAGTTGAGACATAATCGATAAATTGCATATAAATCTGAACTGTTGTCCACAACAATTTGTTCAATTCTAACACAAAAATATAAATTTCTCGTAAACGGCGCAATATTTTGGCTTGAAATTTTCAGAATTTTCATTAGGAAAAATGCTCTTTCAGATAAAAATAAAAGTAAAATTTATGACAAAAAATTCTGAAATGTCATTTTAAATGATTAGCTTTACTGAAAGTTTCGATTCAAATGGACCACGGGAGCTTGACATTTTTTTTTTCATTTGACCAGCTTAGATAAAATCTTATTTTCACATGGCGACACAATATTGAATAACTGACTGCACGCCTTTGCGTAAATTAACGACGCACCATTCCCATCTAAACTGGAAAATAAACTTTTCCACTTTTGTGTACAGTCAAGGTCACTCTGCCAGGGCAATTATTTTCGTCTATACGTAGGACGAATTAAAACATTATATAAGTTATGCAATGATCACCTGGGCTACGGTCTATTGCGTTTCGAGGTGACCAATCTGTTTACAATAGTAAAGCGAGCCCGATAATGGTCACAATATCGAGTTTTATCTATATCGAAGCGTTGATTATAAAGAAAATCTACATTAACCCTTTCCAAAACAAGATCTGATTTTACGCCCCCTAAAGAAAGGGCCTTTGAAAACATTGACTCAAAAGAAGACAATGCTTATAATCAGTATTTCGTTTAAAGTGGGCATGTCTTACGAATTATTGTTTACTAACTTTACCTTCACACATGGTCATGAAGAGCTTCTTTCTAACGGCGACCAGATCTTCGTCGAAGTTTGATGCGTTGAACATGTTTTCTGACACTGGTTTAGAAACGAATTTCGCCACTTCGTCGATTGGGCTGGTGTAGTTGTTTGTGGTAATAGCAATACCTATCACACGAATGTCGTCGGCCCTGTGGAAATATAGAGAGAATTCAACCTTTAACACGAAACCAAACAGCAAACAATCAAATGATGTTCCAAATATTGCATTTTTTGTTTTCTTCCGAGTAGAAAAATATTTTTGGAAATGAAGGAATTGCTTATCACAAACATGAAGTTTTCACAGAATGTTTCCAATAATGTAACCATGCAATATTTTAGGTTATTGCGTTGATATGGGAATCTAAATTATTATGTACTTTGATAATGTCCGCTGCATACAGCATAATTATCTTAACGTTACTGACTACGGTCAAACTATGAATAATGTCCCTGTGTATTTGAACGGGGGTTGCAATATTTTAGGTTATTGCATTCATGTGGGAATATATTGTGTCAAAGGAGTTCTTTTTGCAGAGTAGCTCGAGCTTGCAAGAGCTAATACGCCAGAAGAACGAGGTCGACACAATACGAGCACGCATATTCCCTTATTTTAAAACAACAACCTTTTTATTATGTTCTTTGATATTAAACTAGAACTGTCGCAAAGCGGACGAATACCCCCCACTAGGGCCTTGTCACTGAAAAAGTGCTATCGGTCAAAATGTTCTTGACTTAGAGCATGGAAATGGATTTTAAACAAAGTCCAACTGTGACCTTGACCTTTGACCTTGGTGACCCCAAAACAAATGGGCACCTCCACTGGTCATGGGCAACAACTGTGTAAAGTTTCATGATCCTAGGTCAAACAGTTCTCAAGTTAGAACACGGAAATGAAATTGTAAATTTTGACTACTCCCCCCCCCCCCCCCCCCTCATATTAAAAATTTCAAAGTGGCATAACTCTGAAACTAATGACTGGATCAAGATGAAAATTGCAGGTGCACAACTTCATATAATAGGAAACATCCTGATAAAATTTCAGAAAAATTGGTCAAAAACTGTGGGAGAAGAAGAGGACACAAGATTATGTCCTACCCCCCCCCCCCTTAAAAACTTCAAAGTGACATAACTCTGAAATTAATGACTGAATCAAGATGAAAATTGCAGGTGCACAACTTCATATAATAGGGAACATCCTGATAAAATTTCAGAAAAATTGGTCAAAAACTGTGGGAGGAGAAGAGGACACAAGATTATGTCCACGGACGGACGGACGAACGGACAGACGGACGGACGGACGGACAACCTGATTCCAGTATACCCCCCATAACTTTGTTGTGGGGGGTATAAAAACAACACTTACTTTGCCTCTGCTGCGTTTGAAATGGTCTCTGTGGGGTTATCCGATCTACCGTCTGTTAAAACCACCATCACATTCTTTACGTCAGGTCGGTCACCATTTTCTTTCTTTAAAAATAAACAAATAAGTTATTACAATACTATAGGTATACTTACTTACTTACTTAAGGTATAAAGTGCCTAATGAAAAACACCACTTTCTAGCCGTACGAAATGCATCAAATTACACACACTTGTATATACACTTCACATAAGTTGATTCACCGTGCCGGATTTCAAGATTATGCTTCAAGAAGAAAATAATTTACAAATATCATTTTACTCTATATTCATATGCAAGGGAGGTAATTTTGAACATTTTTGTCAAATATTTCCATAAATATGCATTAATTCAAAATTCTAAACCGTACAAAATGCTTATGTTTGTATTTGGAATGGAAATGTAACACAGTTTAGGAATTACTGGCACTTTTCAAATTTTGCCGCTGGCTCTTTTGTGCTAATTAGGCCCTTCTTACCTTAATCCTCTTCGCGCTGCGTTGCGCATAAGGCCGTCATATAGGTATAGTTCACACATATTAAACCAGGGCAACGTAATTTTCGTCGGTGGAGTCCGCTAGTTGAGCGTTTTAACAAAAGATTGCTGATGTGGGTTTATTATAATGAAAGATGTAATCATATCACCCTTGTAGACATGTGCAAGGTAGAACGAAACCCGAAAAACGAAAACGGAAAACGGAATAAAAGGGGTCGTGTCAAAACACCCGAAACCAGAAATAACGATTGGGTTGAATAAAGAGAGAAAACAACACTTTTATGTCACTGTAAAGGTAAATATAGATGTTGGTTATCTGAAAATGCATGTCTGTCTATTTTCCATGTTCTCGTCAGCCAGAATGTCCGTCATTTGATACAAACTGTATCTTATAACCAAAGCAAGTATTTAGTCACACAATTTACTAACGTGGTTTATATGTACAAATCATCTATACCCAGCATTTCATATTAAGTTAAAGGTAGTCTGTTAATGACAATGTAGAGTAGGCCTACATTTATTCTCAACAGAAACGCAGTGATAGCATATTGCAAAGAACATTGAAAAGGCATCATTCCATCCCTTTCAATAAAATAAAATAAGAGACAAAATGCGCCGTAGTAACGTTGCGAAAAAGGTATATTGCATCGAAATCAGATAAAAATGCTTTGAAATGGATAAAAATAATTCTTATCGAATTTGTACTTCTCCTGTTTCTACTGTGCATATTTTGGCGTGACATGACCAGGACTATATGTGTCATCGATTCATTTTAAGGCCAAGCATATTTTAATATAAGGTTCAGGGATGACAGGGATATCTTTTCACAATTAGGTGGATTAAAGTACCCACTATGATTTCCGGAAGTAATAGCGATTTAACGATGATAATATCGATATGTCAAAATTATTTTTGTCGAAATAAACCATGTAGATTTATCACGTTGGGATACCACGGAACACAACAATTTCGATGCCTTTCTATAATTCTTTTCTTCTTTTCATATATGACCGATTTGAAAATAAATGAAACAGAGAAGGCGGAGAAATGCCGCGGATTTGCTGAATGCAAAGGGCTCTTAAAAAATTAGCTGATAACAACAAAAAAAATAATGTTTTTTTAAGATCTACCACATGTAGCCATGCCTGACGTTTATCCACATTTTTTGCTTCAACCTGAACTCAAATTGGTCAAGAACTAAACAAGAACACATTATAAAGGTGACCAAATCTAAACATGCTAACACGGAGACAAATTTATAAAGTGTCGTCATGAAACATGTACACGGATAGGACATATTGGTGAAAATTTCGTTGTATTTTAGTTGATAACACATCATGTACTAGATTATAGCTGTCCTTGGAAAAGGAGGGGAAAAGAATGGACGCGTGGTTCTCGTACATCCTGCACCTTTACAAACACAATATTCAATCCGAGCCAACAGCTGCATAGTTCATTAATGTGGTTTGTAAACAATCATATATTAGAAAGCATATTGGCCATATCAGTAGCTGAACCCATGAACCCATTTTAATATGTTCTAGTGAATAGTCAGTACCGTAAAAATGTCAAGCACACAGGTTATATGGTGGCTTTTGGGGAAACAAATAGTTCGCGGTTTCCTGTTTCACAAGGTCACATATAATAGATATTGAAAAGGCTGACAGTTTGCATTGACCGGTTACCACGTGCGCCGTACTTACACTTTACTACCGATGTTCTAAATTTAGAATCCTACATATCATATAGACACTAGATAAATGTTATATCGATAGATCATAACGGTTTACATATATTTACATATAAAGGGGGTCGAGAAAGGAATTCCATGGTTTTTTCAAACATTCATGCAAAATGATTAATTTTGAATGTTTGAAGAAACCATGTGATACGGTGCAGAGTGAGTTGGAATTTGGAATGAATTTCTAAACACGGTACATTTCATCTCGTCAAAATCCGTAGAGAATACGCTCAAGTAATTAAACAAAACATCCTTGAAGCGGACAATTTTTTGTGTGAACGCTTCCCAAAAGTCACGTGGGGTACCCATAGTGTTACTGATGTTATAAGATTCAGCTCGGAAGCTCATTAAAGATGCATTCTCGCCAATTTTGCTGGTGATTATCTTTAGAAATAACTATACATAATTAAAAAGATGGCCCTTTATTTTTCTGTGTGCCAAATTTCAACTTCGGCTGACCTGTAACAGCTTAGAATACGACGGTATAGAACCCATATGAAATTGGTTTGTAAATATTTGTGAACGTAATTATATATTTGATCTTATTTTAGATCTTATTTTAGATCGTAACACGATTATCGATTTCTTGGCATTTTAAGTTGAATCATAGTTTATGTGATCTGATGTCTATAAACATTCCAAGATAAGGCTAAAAGTCTAAAAAAAACCCTTTAATTGATTTTTTAAACAGGACTTTGGGCCTGGGAAGGACATTGGATCTTTAAGAAATTCAAACACAATGTCTTGTCTAGATGTCACCGATAGAGAATGTTTCAGAAATCATCGAGAGAAAAAGCATAAATATTTTCTCGCTTCCGTGAACATTTTCTACGTCGTTACAATAACATTTTCTGTTTTCAATAATAACTATTATTTAGTCTGCCACTATATAATATTGACGTGTCTTAACTTTTTCATTTGAAAAAAAAAGGCCGAGCCCAGATAGCCCAGTTGTTAGCTCACCTGAGCACGCAGTGCTCAATGTGATCTATTGTGGTCATTCAATGTCCGTCGTCCGTCCGTCTCCGTCTGTCAACAATTTGATGTTTACACTCTAGCATCCACAAAAGTTGGCCAATCTTGATCAAACTTGGTCAAAGCAAGAATGGGCATAAGTTCTCGGATGAGTTCGATTATGGGCCTGATCGGACCAGAATGTGCGGAGTTATCTACATGTACCCTTGACTGTTAAAAAATGTTGTTTTTAACTTTGTTTACACTTTAGCATCTACAATTATTGGCCAATCAAAACAAAACTTGGACATAATGTTAGAGACCATAAGATCTCGGATGAGTACGATTTTCAGTGTAATCTGACCTAAAAGACTAGAGTTATGTGCCCTTGAATTTGACCAAATTGTCGTTTTCGGCTGTTTTCGACCTTGTTTACACTCTAGAATCTACAATTATTGATCAAGCAAGACAAAACTTGAACATAATGTTGGAGACTATAAGATCTCGGATGCGTTTTATTTTCAGTCTGATTTGACGAGAAAGTCGAGAGTTATGTGCCCTTGAATTTGACAAAATTGCTATTTTTGACTGTTTTCAGCCTTGTTTACACTCTAGAATATACAATTATTGATCAATCAAGACAAAACTTGGACACAATATTAGAGACCATAAGATCTGAAATGAGTTTGATTTTTTGTCTGATTGAACCAGAAAGACAAGAGTTATGTGCCCTTGAATTTTACAAAATTGATGTTTTCGGCTGTTTTCGACCTTGTTTATACGCTAGAATCTACAATTTTTGATCAATCAAGACTTTACTTGGACACATCGTCATGGACAATAAGATTTCGGATGAATTCGATTTTCAGTCTGATCTCTTCAGAAAATCGAGAGTTATGTGACCATAAGATCTCGGATGAGTTCGATTTTCAGTGTAATCTGACCTAAAAGACTATAGTTATGTGCCCTTGAATTTGACAAAATTGCCGTTTTCGGCTGTTTTTGACCTTGTTTACTCTCTAGAATCTACAATTATTGATCAAGCGAGACAAAACTTGGACACATTGTTGAGGACCATAAGATTTCAGATGAGTTCGATTTTCAGTCTGATCTGCTCTGAAAGTCGAGAGTTATGTGCCCTTGAATTTGACAAAATTGCTGTTTTTGACTGTTTTCAACCTTGTTTACACTCTAGAATCTACGATTATTGATCAACCAAGACCAAACTTTCACACTATGCTGCTGATTATAAGACCTTACATGAGTTTGAATTTTACTCCAATAGAATGAGAAAGTGGGCAGTCATGCATGTGCTCTTGAATCTGACCAAATTGCTGTTTTGACTCTAACAACCACAAATAATGAACAATCAAGACAAAATTTGGATTATGATGTTAATAACAATAAGATATTGGATTAATGAATTTTAGAATAATCAGAATAGAACTTGCTCAGTTATCTGCCTTTCAAATTTTACTCCAACAACCTCAAATAGTGACTGATCAAGACAAAACTTGACACTATGTTATTGACCATAAGTTTGTTTTCAGTCTTAAAGTCTTAAATTTCAACTTAATTGAACAAAACTGTGGCTTATATCATTTTGGTTCAGGTGAGCGATATAGGACCATCATGGTCCTCTTGTTTTGTTGTGCCAGATCCTACCGATCCAGGGTCGTTGTTGCGAATCTCGGTTCGGCCAATCCAATACCCTTTCTGACATTTTGTTTCTCCATGTGAGAAAGTAGCTGTATGCACCGATCGGTAATTGTGGTAATACTGTTTAGAGAAAATTCAGAAATCCATGGTTATGTGTTCCAGTCGCTGCGATATGACCAGATTAGTTGAAAATAACCTGGAACCACATTCAATCGATTACCACCATTCCTCAAATATACAAAATATATTTAAACCAAAAGAATAACCTTCAATTGGCCTTATAGGCAGTATTCCGCTGACCACGTTAAAAATGTCGTAACTCAAGTTGATTTAAAATTTAGTTACGGCATTGCAAACGATTTCACCTTTCGCGTGTTTTGATATGTCCCCCACAGTTTAACCGGTTTCGTACTTCGTCTCGGTTTTCGTTCTTACCTTGCACATGTCTTGTACCTTGTAAGGATCAATGGTTAAAAGTGCAATTGCGTCTCAATATTTGCACCCTAAAAGGGGAGTGGCGTATGTCTTTGTTAACTGCTTCAGATCCATCTCTTTTATTTTGTACCGTTTATACTGTGCAAGTGTTATAGGAAAAAGTTAATTGGTCAAAATAGGTACTAGTATAGTGCCACCACAAACATTGTCCTTTCATTGCGTTTTCATTGACTTGTAATGGAATAACTCTTCATACCGTAAACATTTCTTTATGTGCGACTTTAATGGCGGGTCCAGTGCCTGTGCTACCAGGAATATACTTCATGTTCATGATGGCATCCACGATGTCTTGTTCTGTGTCGTGTTCGTTCAGGTGAAACACGATCGTATGATTGTGTCTGAAAGTCAGCACGGCCACTCGCACGTTATCCTGGTCGTCGATTCCTGCAGATATAAATACGAGCTGACAAATGTGACCCGTCACCCGAAAAGGGACCTTATCCGAACTACAAAAATCCAAATTTTGGCAAACTTGTCAGACTCAGCACAGGCCAACCAGATACCGTGTGTGAAAACTGAACATATAGTAAGATAGGGCAAACATTCCGGATTTAGAAAATTACATAAAATTGAAAAGTGTCGGCCATAGTCTGGCTGCGCGGATTGCGCAGACTGACTACGGTCGATACTTTTCACAATTGTCATAAGGTCTCTTTTAGCGCAACGGGTCACATTTAATGTTTGTTAATAACGCCTCTTTTAACAATTTTATGACGTGTCTTATCAAAAAGGCTTTGTTGAGTGGTCCAGTTGAAATGGAATTTAAACAAATGTTGAAATGATCAATCAAACATTTTCTGCTTTACCTTCATTGTTTTTAAATAAATGTAACGATGCACTTATATTTGAATGTATGACATAGATCTACTTGTTGTTTGTACAAAAAGTAACAAACATTTTTATCGTTTTCAAGTTTTTTTTTTCATCTTGGAACATTCATTAATGTGTTCGTATCTCAAAATGGCCACATTAGGAGTATTCATTCTAGCGTAACATATTACCACAGAAAGACACTTTTTGACTCCCTTAAAAATAAAGCGTATGGTAAAACCTTGTGAATCTTTTTCATTTCACAATGCTTTCTTCTATAAAACACCAAAAACGTGTAAAATGTAATAAATTTGATATTGTCGTCTGCCTTAAATTTTCCGTTTGGGAAAGGGTTAAACTGACCTTCCACAAGACCGGCCATGAATTTGGCAATGAGTTCCCAGTTTGTGTCCTTTATCTGGATACTCTCACTGGAATCCACGACGAACACAAGATCCAGCTTCGACAACCCACAAGCTGAAAACATTACAAGGTATTTTGCATTGTTAGAGCATTTTACACTAACGCATTTTAACCCATCCTGCACAGTGACACCTTTTGACTCCCTCATATGAAAAGGCTTGGGAAAACATTGTGGAAAATGAAAAAAATTGCTTGTGACAAGCAATTTCTTCATTTCCCAAAATATTTTCTAACCCAAAACGGATATATTTTTAAAAATTCATCAACTTGAAATTGCGGTCTGCAACATCTTTGAAATTGGAATAGTACAAAAATTTGCCGTCTGGTAATGGGGTTTAAATATGGCATCATAAAATGTTTCTTTGTAATGTTATCCTTAATTCGAATTTCTGTGCCATTATTTTCCAACGGTATGTTTTCGACATTTTAACAAATTGGCTTAAAGCTTGACATCTGTCCAAAGGAGGGATAAATGTACCTTTTTTTTTTGGGGGGGGGGGGGGAGGGGGGATATACTATTCCTACGAGTTTTGAAATCGTCGTTCACATCAAATTAATGTTCTTTACATTTTAACGTTGTTGTTTTCTTTGTCATAAATTTGAATACTTACAACAACACTCGGACTCGGCGAAGATCCCGGTCCTGTTTTTAATCTGTCCTCTACAACAGATCTTCTTGTTTGGGTTGAAGGAACCGTTCTCGCCGCAGCAGCAAGTCTTCTTGCCGGTCCTAGGGTACGGTACACCATTGCAACAAACTTCCTTTTCGGTGTCCTGACCACAGTCTAGATGGAATGGAAACAAAGATGGCATGAATCTCTTCAAGCAAGACAGACCAGATTTTGATGTCTCTGTCAGAGAACCCTCCAGAGAAACTATTTTGATACATGTACTTCTTAAAAAGTTTTTTTTATATCATTAAAAAACGTTTCAAGCAATTGCAATGAGAGATAACCAGTAAATTATGACGGTTTGGTTTGAAACACTGAAAATCTGTACAGATTGGTAGATTAGATACGTTCTCATTCTTTATAAAACACCACTAAACACATTTTTCGGTTTTTTTTTTAGAATACAGTCGACACTCGTTGTGTCGAAATCGGAGGGGCCGTCAAAATACCTCGACATATCCGGAGTTCGACTCACCCGAGTTTGTTAGGCTTTGATAAACTTGAAATTTGACCGTTTTTGAAACTAATCAAGTACGATTATTATTGAGATATAGCGGGAAAAGGAAAGAAATTGATCGTTTCGAGCAATTTCTATCCTTTTTCCTGCTTTATTTCAATAGCTATATACTCTGTTCGAAATTACTTTGTTTGAAGAAATTATGTCCATCGATGAGGACTGGCCCAGATTTTCACTTCGACTTGAGCAAAAATTCGACTTATCCGATGGCGATATAACGGGTGTCGACTGTATATGACATGCGCAGATTAGGGCACATTTTGCTTTTAAAACACACAAAAAAGGTTCGGGAACGCGAACATGTCGTTGCCAAGATGGCCCTTGCTTGTGAGATTGGTGACAAAATAATTATCATAAACGAGAAACTCACACTCAATTTCCGGTACATCAGGGTCTGGCATTAGAGAACGTTTTGCGATATGAGCTGGAACAGAATAAATAAGGTCGTGATAAGGCAGGCTCTCAACAGGAATCAAGATCAACACGTATCTCAAAGCCTTTAAAAGGCATTCCATCCATCAAAAGATAAAAAATATCGTGTAATTGCGTCAGCATTTTTGCCATTTTGATTGACCACGGAAATTGACGAGTGTATCAAGATTTTGAAATTCGATTAACCTCGTCAATCACCGTTGCTAATGGTGACGCTGAAATTGCACAATGTGAGTTTGGTATCTATAATTATGTGTAGAATAGCCTACCTAATAATAGATCTATGTTCGAATAACAATTATTTATTGGCCTTGCTATGAGATTTTCCACTATACTTTTATGTTCAACTAATTGTCACCTTTTGAAAAGTTTTATTATTTTTACTCGAAATATGTTTTTTCCTGAAAATTAATATTCCAGTTATCGTGCTCTTATAAAATCAATGTCACATTTAGATAATTAAACTACTGAAAGTGCTGATACTACAGCTGAACGTTATGCTGTATAAGTCACGAATACGGTCGTTAGCGCAGATCACAATGATCATTGAAAACACTAGAGATTTTAAGAGAGCAGTGTTACTACCGAGCATGCAAAATCGTAAAGCTAACATTTTTGAACCCAAAATTTGTGTAGACCCACTGCTGTGTTAAAATTAATCTCTTTAAAAATCGAGATTCCAAAATGAATAACGGATTTACTTTTGTACTTTTTTGTACTCGTATAGTACTATATAATGCAATTTTAGCGTAAAATGTGGCATTGCAGTTTGTTTTATGGAATAACCAAGGGACCCAGAAAAGAATTATATTGACACCAAAATCTGAGATTCTAAATTATGATAATGAATAGACTACTACCTTGATTAAGATCCATTCCAGAAGCCAAGCTGATGATACCGTTGCCGGCAACCAGACATAGCACCAATAAGGTACCAATTATTCGCCCGTCCATGGCGGTGACTTGACCGCTGCGATTCGTCACCGAAAAAAGTCCAGCCGAAAGTAAACCCGAGATAATTTAAAAACAGTTTATGCCCCGCAAGTTGTGAAGTAAGATGATATAAACAATGAAGTAAAAGTTAAGTAAGCTGGCCGTAAGGCTTGCGGTAACTGGCACACTACAGCGAGGGCACTGCCGTTTTGTAGTATGGCGTCATCCGCTCAATTGAAGAATATTGACCCTCGCACATTCACTTGATATGTGGATGGCTCTGTAAATAGGGGGCTTTATGCATATAAGTAAATATATACCCTATCCCAAACATAGCAATTTTAAACTGGCCAAGTTTTAACGCTGCTGCAGACGACAAAATGGATGTTGACAAAGGTTTTAGATTTTAAAAAAATGTGTATAATTTAACACTGAAAAGTTCGAGGTAAGTTTATTATGTTGGTTACCAGCATTTCTATCTTTTGGTTCATTGTTTTCCCTAGCCCGTTCTATCATTTGCGTCAAAAGCGTCATTCATTGTGTGTGGGAGGGATAACCCCCTCTCAAATAATTCCTGGTTTTGATGTGTCAAATATTGGAAATATGTGTGTATCATATTTATACTCTGTATCTACGCATGCTCTCCGTACGCCAATGTGCAGACTGGGTGGTGTCAAAAATGGTGATAAATAAATAAAAATAGTAATAAAAAAAATAAAAACTTACTGTCGTTTGACAGCTGAAGTAAAATTGGTTTTAGATCAGAATGGCTTAAATTCGAATCATTAAATTATCGTATACGTTTAGATAATGATTCAAAGAATCGAGGAGGATAGATATATCGCTACTTATTATCCAAAACCTCGTAACTACAGCTTTGAATAAACTATAGTTAGGAGCTTTCAAAACAAAACGAAAATATCATAATCATGACAACATTTATAAAAAAAAAAAAATAAATAATAAAATAATAATAATAATAAACATTGAAGTTTGATATATGGCATATCTATTCTTACTTTTTCATGCTATGGCTTTAATCAAAAGCTTACCCATATGTTGCAGAAGGGATTTTCATAATTTCGTAGGTATAATCGCCCTGTGCCATAAAATCCCCTGATTTTTCTTGTACCTACGTACAAAGCGGATTACTGGCCTATGTAACTGTCAACGTAGCTTCAACAACTGGCAACAGGCTGTTCACGAGCGGATGCTTCCTACATAGATCATCAACCCTTCAAAAACGACAAAAATAGAAACTGCCAATTCGAAAGCAGCAACTGCTGCAGACGACATAATCGACTTTGGCGAAGACAGAATTTGTGTACAGAACATTTCAGAAAATATTGAGGCAAAAGAAGAAAATGCTGATTATCCGCATAGTTTTCTGTTGCCACAATGTTTTCCGATGCTCCTTTATAAAGGACTGAAAATAGGTCAAAAAGGTTAAACCTTTACCAAACAAGAATATCTAGAATCTATCTATAATCAAATGTGTTTTAGGCGACGTATTTTGTGTCACAAATTGCATGATATGAGAGCATTATAGAATTCAAAGCGATGATGTCAAATGGTAAAATTCTGATTTCAGCATTTATTTCTTTAACATCAATAGTTTCCACAGTTGAATCTCGATTTGGAGACGCGAAAACCAGATAATGTTTGGGAAAAGGCAATTATGCTAATTTGGTCAGATCTGGAATGTTCGATAGCCTAGCTATTAAAGGCTTTGCTGGTATTTAAAAACAAGAAAACTACTGTTCACTGGTGTGGAACTCGGCCAAAGCGTCGGACGTTTTTTCGCGAATACAGTGTATTCCGTCGGTGTTGTTATAAAATATCGTAACTACGGCTTTATCGAAGCCGTAGTTACGAGATTTTATAACAACACCGACAGTTTGTCAATACAAAACGGTAAACCCGGTCTGTTTTTAGAGCAAGTTCATTGTCATTAGAAAAAAATCTCTAAACTCACATTTAATCGCAAAGTACCTATACCTTGTAGTAGCAAAAATTGCTTTAGTTCACCACCAGTGGTTACTCGTGCACCAAACCCGGTGTCGATAACTTCATTTACAATCGTCCCGTTTAGACGATTCTAATGAATACCTACAACAAAGAGGGTTGCTTACAAAATAAGAATGAAACGGTCTCTTTAACAGTAGCTATATAGTAAGTTTCAACTTTCTGAGCAGATTTTTGTGCTTGACCAAATAAAGATCGATTTAATGACGAAAACTAAAAGTTTAGGTAAATGAATAAAATCTAATGATAGGGGGGATTAAAGCAGACATTCAAAGAAATTTACCTTTAAAAATGTTTATTACTGCTACATAACGAATTTTGGAAATGTTAACCTTTATGCACTCGTGTTTCGTTCCATCGTAAAATTCCAAAACGACAACTTTTTAGCGTGGTCCAATTTGACAGCAGTTGCAGATGGCAAAAATATGAGAATATATTTTGCGCAATAAGTTCAGAAACAAGTAAGACGAAGGGAGAAATTGTTGATTATCTTTATTCTCCTCTGTTGCTTCAATATTCAAGGGTGGATCTAGGATTTTCTTTTACAGGGGTGGGTGGGTTCTAAGCCCAAATTTTTTCCGGGGGGGGGGGGGTCCAAGCCCCAATTATGACTTAAAATATAGTAAACATGTACTGTTACACTAATTTATATAGTAAAAATTCAATTTTGGCCAATGCCAGGGGGGTCCGGACCCCCTCGACCCCCCTCTAGATCCGCCCATGAATATTTACCCAAACCTTTTCTATGGAAAAGGGTGAACCAGTCCCCCTAAACAACACATAATTTGACAACGCTAATAAAAGGTTTTGGAGGTACAAATATTGGGAGAAGAGAAGAGAACGCTGATGACCGTGTTGATTTTATCCTTGTTAAGTTCCGGACATAATTTTATTACGAATCGTCGCATCCAATTTACAATGCCAACAGAAATAATGAATGATCAATCAGATGATTTATTCACCTACCACATGTATCATAGGCAATGGTTAATCCGAGTCTTCTCAGATGTAAATACGCTCTTTGATATTTGGATTTTTCGAGCGTTACTCTTTGAAAATTGCAGGAAGTTCTCCACAAGTTGTGGCACACCGATTTTGTGTATTACATTTAATCATTCGGTAAAACACTGTAGGGTATAGATCAATTTATCATTTTTTTGTCATACCTGACCAAAAATTCCGATTCCAATCGGCCTGCTGGAAAAGAATACCCGTCCAAAACTCAACAACCCCCAATTTCGTCGGCATTGTTATTGTAGATCACGTGACCAGATCTCGTTTGAAAATAGAACGGAACTTAGGTAATCAGTTACTATCACGTGACGGGCCACGTGACCGGCTTTGTTTCGAATTTCTTTCCAGTCACGTGACCGCCTTTGTTTAGAAATTATAGAGTATTCTTGAAAAAATCTTGTTTCCGAGATCAATTTATGTCGATCTATTAAGCTCGCCACTTGAAAGTGTATTGCTTTTCATGTGAAATTCCGTTTATTTTGTTCTCCAAGCTCGTAAGTTACGGAATTGACCAACATAGTAGCAAACATTATTGATGCGAATACTAGCCTGGAACGTTTGCCGAACGTTTTTGATATATTTCATTCGTTTATTTATTCATATTATCAAAATTTTTAAAACTTGTTATTGTTATATTATGTCCGAAAGGCTCCTCAATTTGAAAAATAAAATACTATTATCCCTTTTTTTGGAAATTCCAAATCGTTACGTCATAGTCTGGGGAAGCTCGCATTCCGGGTGCGAGATTTCGCGTTGATCACGTGGTTTTAAATGGTGGGTCATGGTAAACAAAGGCTGCTCAGGTAAGGGTTGTTGCAAAACATTGCATATAAACCTTTTAGAAATACTTTTTGGTCGTAAATTTTTCAGCAGGCATGACAATAAATGGTTCATTGATCGATATCATCAGGCGTTTTAAGGATAGCGTTTAAGATCGGACGGTGAACGAAGCGCCACAACTTGTGGAGAACTTCCTGTAATTTTCAAAGAGTAACACTCTCTGGTGTAAATAGCGAAAAATCAAAATATCAAAGAGCGTATTTACATCTGAGAAGACTCGGATTGAGGCAATGGTATATCTTTTTTCAAAACAATATCTGGTTTGGCGTCGCCAATATTGAACGTTTCCTAAAATATCGTGAAAAAGCGCTATAACATTTAGAGAGAGTGGATCTGTTTATACCTATGTAAATCTTTTCATTGTGTTTGACCGAATGTACGTCACTGTGTATGCGGTGGAGATTGTGCATCATGGGATTGATAACAAATACGGACAAAAATAATCTCGATTCTGGTCAATCATTTTGCAATAACTTTTTTTCTACGTCAATTTACAAAAGGTTTGTTGCATGTACCCTGCCTTACTTAGCTCTTTTCTCGTATATATGTATTACTTGTGGAAAATTTGCCTCCTTCAAGTAAGCCATTGAGCAATAACTTTCTTTTTAATGAGTCAATTTTCACGCGGTTTATTGCATGTACCCCGCCTTACTGAGCTCTTTCCTCAGATGTTTGACTTCTTTGAAAAATTCCTCAAACATTTCCCCAAAAATGATCCCAATCGACCAGAAACTATCTAATTCTTTGTCGTTTTTTCTGGTTGGTTGGGATCATTTTTTGAAAAAAAAAAGTACAAGAAGGTTTCATGTGAGTTATACATTAGATGAAATAGCTCAGTAAGGCAGGGTACTTGCAGTAAACGGTTTGAAAATTGACACAAAATAAGAAAGTTATTTCAAAATGTCTTACGTGGCGCAGACAAATTTGTCCGCAGATTTACACATCCCATCATGTACAATCTCCAACGTAGTGAAGCCTACTTGATGAAATCGACCCATATTGCGCGTGAACCACATTAAACGCATTGATGCATACATGCATATCAATTTTACATTTTTCGGCCATTTGTTTTATTTATTTCATCTTTTGAACACATTTTTCCTATATTGGAAACTTTAGCAAACGCACATCTCGGCCTTAACCAACGATCATAAAATTTGCAGCGAGTCGTTTTTACCTCTAGACCTCGGTGCCGCTGTGCTGCTATATTCAATTTATTTTCAACTTCATTTTTGTAGTCTTCGGCATTTCAGAGAGACTCGTAACATTTAAGTCCCCAGTTGTCTCAAATTGTTCAAATAAAAGTCATAGTTTGGAAAGTCATCAATCTATGTCTTTGTTGCCATTTGCTTTGAAATGAGACATGTAGAACCAAATGACAGAATTAATTGAAAGCGTTCAGCTTACGTTCTGGTCCCCTTTTACTATTGTTAGCTCACATAAACACGAAGTGCTCAAGGTGAGCTATTGTGGTCGCTTTTTGTCCGCCTGCGTCCGTCTGTCTGTCTGTCCGTCCGTCTGTTCACATTTTGGTGTTACCACTCTAGCACCCACAAATATTTCCCAATCTTAACTAAACTTGGTCAAAACATGTAAGACCATAAGTGCTCGGATGAAATAGATTTTGGGTTAGATCGGACCAGGAAGTCTAGAGTTATGTGCCCTTGAACATCAAAAATGGTTACTTTCGACTTTGTTACCACTCTAGCATCTACAAATATTGATAAATCTTAACCATACTTGGTCAAAACATGTATGACTATAAGCTCTCGGATGAGTTTGATTTTGTGTCATATCGGACAACAAAGCCTATAGTTATGTGCCCTTGAACATCAAAAAGGGCTGCTTTGTTACCACTCCAGCAGGGTTGGTAACCATAAGATCTTACATGAGTTCGATTTTTAGTGTGATCCGAGTAGGAAGGCTGGAGTTATGTGCCCTTGAATTTGACAAAATTGCCGTTTTCGACTTTGTTCACACTGTAGCATCTACAATTATTGACCAATCAAGACAAAACTTGGCCACAATGTTGGTGACCATAAGATCCTGGATGAGATAAATTTTCAGCTTGATTTGACAAAAAACCCCAGATTTATTGGCCCTTGAATTCCACAAAAGTACAGTTTTCGACTTTATTTTCATTCTAACAATCACAAATCAAGACACAATTTGGTCACAATGTTGGCGACCATAAGACCTAAAATATTTTAATTTTTCAGATTGATCGGACCAGAAAAAACAGAGTTGTGTGCCCTTGACGGTGACAAAATTGCCGTTTTCGACTTTGTTTTGACTCAAACAGCAAGAAATATTGACTGATCAAAAGAAACTTGGACATAATGTTGATTAGAATATCAGAACAGAGTTATGTGCCCTTGACTTTGACAAAATTGTTGTTTTCTTCGACTTTGTTTTTAGTGTAACAACCACAAATATTGATCATTTAAGATTATGAAAGCAGTTTTCAGCTGGATCATTATCTCGCAGTTTAAATTATGTGCTCTTGGACTTGAAAACATTGTGACTTTCATTCTATCTAGGTTCAGGTGAGCGATTAAGGACCACCATGGTCCTCTTGTTTTCATTTGACATTCATCTTATCATTTCAATTCGAAAGCTGTTGCAAATGACAAAATGGATATTTATAAAAATAAATTTGGTGCACAACAAAGAAATTGTTAAGCCATAATGATGATAAAATACTGGTAATCACCTATCAGCATTTGATCCTTCTGTCTCAATGTTTCAAAAGCATTTTCTACAGAGTGTCCCAAAAAAAAACGGAACCCTAATTCAAAGTCAAATATTTTAAAGCGTAAGCGAAAAATCTATTTTTTGAAATTGCAGTACTGAAGATACATTATTTTTGCATTTGTGTTCCAAATTTCACTTACAAATATGCATCGGTTCAAAAGTTGTGAGCAAATTAATAATGACACTAAAAACCCGATCTGACATGATATTGATTTTTGCGTCTTGTTTGTTCGAGAAAGCGCACTTATAGGTCAGCTGTTGAATTCTGTGTCGTTGTACGCGTATGTACCGATTTTCTCAAAATTTAATATACGTACACGTTCTGTACGTTCAAATTGAGTCCATAGGGTGGTTGTTTGAATTAATTTCAAATTATTATGTGATTCATTTCACATGACGCCGTTTTAACTTTTACTTTCATAAATTACAAGCTTGATATATTTCCTAAAAGTAGTCCAGTCTTATTTTCTCGCATGGTTTACATTTCTGTGGACTATGATTTAATTATTTTTGGTGAATTTTGTGTTATTTGTGTTTTGCATAAAGGTCAGTGTCAGGTCAAATGAAACCCGTAATACTTTTCAATTGAGTGGTGACCGGCATGTTTGTCAGAAATAAAATAAGTGCCTATGATTATCATTCATGAGTCTATGATGCACTTGGATATTTGTTTGTATTCATTTTAGTTACATGAACAGTTTATCTATTAGCAAAAAAGATGAAATGAAAATGCACTATTGTGAATACAATGCTTCAAAATCATTTTTGTATTGTATTGAATATATTAACCAATTGAATAGCGTCAATTTATTCAATGAGTGTAGGCGCGCGGTGCAAAACGAAAAGATCGATATCGTGTTAAAATGGTTTTCCGGGTATATTCATTTGAATGCCAATATTTTCCAAACTAATCATTATTTTTCAAGCAAATTTTAACCCCTTATAGAAAACTGTCGTTACTATTGTACACGTAAATTTGGTGGAGAAATGCTACTTGAGACATGAGAAATGTACTTTCAAAAATGGGTTCCGTTTTTTTGGGACACTCTGTATTAGTAAAGTCAGGCCATTGTTGTGAACGAGATAGGGTACATGTCTGGCCCGCAGGTCAGAATGGAACTACCATGCAATGTTCATGATAACATAAACGGCCCGTTCATGTTTTCGATCTTATGTCTTGAAAAAAACAACCAGCACTTAAACTGGGCAAAATGGGAGGGCGAAGGAACTAAACCTTCTACTTCATGTTCCTATGGACATGGGTGTCAAAAACAGTGAAAAGTACATCTATAATTTGATTACGCAAAACAAAACGGATGTATTTGTTTTGATCGGATTAGGATAATGTTCATGAATGTGGAAAAACGAACACTTTTCGAATGTTGACAGCTTGAATTATGATATTTGTAAGGTTCGCAGCCACCCACATAGCTTATAAGCAATACTAATCGGTCAGAAACGAATTTTCTGAATGATTTCACAAGTATCCATATAACATGCTCATATATTCATGATAAATTTGTTACGGATTTTCTAAGAATATACCAGCAATCAGAAGATAGATTTGTATCGCATTAAATACCACTACGGATCTAGAAGTGCATACACACAGTCTGATCACGATTTAACCCATTACCAAACAACAAAATTTTCGGTTGGTCCAAATACAATGATGTTGCAGAAGACAATTTCCAATTCAGGACAAGCAGTACGAGAGATTACACTGTATATAGACTCGTATATAGATTGATGTAGATATCAAATGTCACAGTGTCGATTTTTCCAGATCCTGGCTCATATGGTCGTTGTAAATGCAAAACCTCGTATCTCGTTTTTGGAAAATTTCAAAGTGGAAGGAAAAAAGTGTAATATCTTTTCCTAAACTTAAAGGTTTTTCTTGTTTGGACATATTGTTCTCAAATAATGTGTCATTAATACTGACCAGTAAAATATCTCAAAACCTGCAAGAATTTCCTTAACTGGGCACAGACGGTTTCACTTTGAAAATCGCAAGAATCGACATACGAGGTTTATCATTTACACTGACGATATGTTCAAGAACATATTACGCAAGACGATTATCTTTTTCAGTACATAATTCGTGTAAGCGCATATCGTCGCTTTGCTTCAAAACCTCATAACTGCAGCTTTAAACAAGCTACAGTTACAAGGTTTTCAAAGAAAAGCGACGAATAAGAATTTCTCTACACGTTTAAAACATTTTTGTTTAACCCACATTATTTTGACCACATCGTCGTTTATCAACGTAAACCTCGTAACTGCAGCTTAACACAAGCTGCAGTTACGAGATTTTCGTTGAAAAGCGTCGACATACTATAGAACTATGACCGATAGCGCGGACCAACACGGGAGCACATTTCGGCTTCTGGTCCAACTTGTCATATCTGCACTGGTGCGTTCGATAGAGCATCGACCACAGAGTGGAAAACAGTCTCGGCATAGTCTGGTTAACCCTTTCCCAAACAAGATCTGGTTTTGACGTCCCTAGTAGAAAAGGCTTGGGAAAACATTGAGACAAAAGAAGAAACTGCTGATAACCAGCAGTTTCTCCTTTTGTCTCAATATTTTCTGTACAGTACTGCACACAAATCTCTTCCTTTTTAATATTAATTTTGTTGTCTACAGCAGGTTTTTAAATCGGATCACCGTAGAATTTTGTCGTTTGGGATAGGGTTAAAACTTTTTCAGTACATGCATTAAGTTTCCACAGCATCTGGAAATAGTCCCGGCTATCTAGAGTGAACTGGAGTGAAATGTTAGACTTGTTTCACTGAGAAACCCAATGGTTTCACTGCTAGGAATGTAACAAAAGAAAGAATATTTTAGTTATCACAGGTCTTTATTATATAATAATAACATGGAACACACGGGTAGCATTCACCACAAAACACAGAATTATAATCTTACATCTTATAACGGCATACATCATTTCCAAAACAAGGCCAGGAACACGTATCATAAATGATCTTACGACCTAGTTGGGTCGGAAATCAGAATGGTGAATTTGTCGTACGATCGTTGATAATACCGGTCCCTGCTCTTGATGCCCCAACTATACCAGCGGTAAAAGGCTCTAGAAAACAATGTGAAAAAATCTAGATTGAATTTGTCCGTGGGCTAGGCCTTATAGACACTGAATTGGACTGGCTTCGATTGGGACTATAGCTAAGCCATATTGAGTAGCAGTGCCATTCTACCTACTAGTTTCACCTCGATTTGTGTAAGCCAATTAAAATCTTTGTTTATCTCGACAATGATTGACCCGCTTTTCACCCAAGTAGTTCCAAATAGTGTAATGGATCGGATAGTCCGACCACAGTTTTTTCCGGTGGTCAGAATAACCTTACGGAAGTGACGTCAAATAGCTCACACTATCTGTGTTCGTTTGGAGCTACAATAGCTCGAGCTAGAGTCACAATCGAAGTCGGCCTTGACTGACTGAGTTGTGGTCATGACGTTGATGAGTGAAAAGGCTTCCAAAATATACAATGTAACGTTACGGACAGACATCTACATCTAACAACATCTTATTAACACAAACATTAACAATGGTCTGTTGTAAAATATGGTGGGGTTACTCCGAATCTTTCAGTGGTTTAACGTCAATGGTGTAGCGGCCTGAAAAATAAAATTGAAACTGTAATGTCTTGAGGCGAACCGATGACCTTTTCCAAAGAATGTCTGGTTTTGAGGTACCTCGGCGAGAGAATTGGAGAAAATATTGAATGAAAAGGAAAGAACGTCGATTATTAGCATTACAGTATTGTAACCGCTATATGGACATTTTGAGACTATCGAATCAGATGAATAAGTAAACGCATAGACATGTTTAGATATGTAATGGGACTAAAAACTTTTTCAAAGACACATATTTATCATAAGTCGATTATGAGTCTATTATTTCTTCAAATGAGGATGGACTTCATTTTTAAAGTATCTTCACAAGGGGATGGACTTCATTTTTTTAAGTCCAATAAAATATTCTATATTCCAAATACATCTAGCGCTTAGTACATTAATAACAAAATTCGGTGCATAGATCTACGTACCGTTGGTAACTTCTATACCGTTGTGGAACCACTTCACGTTCGTTTCTCCAGATTTCATAATTTGACACGTGATGGACAGCGGCTGTTTGGATATAATCCATTGAGATAACGGACGAACAACAAATTTGGGAAGTCTTTTGTATTTGTTATCAACGTCGCCATTTTCTGACGACATTGATGACACTCCATCCTGATTGTCGGCAGATCTGAAATGTCGCATTTCGTCTGTTACACGAGCATTACCAAGATTATTGGTAGCAGAACCTTGACTACCGAGTTTGTCTTTTGAATTGTCTTTGTTGTCATCACCGCCTGTCCCAGTTTGTTTGTTATCCGGGCTTCCCTTTCCACTGGTAGATTGCTTTCTAGACGAAGTGCCCGATCCTGTAAGAAATGTGGTAAATAATTTGGGTGTTGCAAACAAAGTCTATAACATACGCGTTGAAAGCTCATTAACAAGACATTTTCCAAAACAACAGTGTACATATAAGATGGGAAAATAGATCAAACGTTTGGCTAAAATGATTCCTTTGGTTGGGGTGGGGATATAAGAAAGCTGATAAGATGCCAATTCTTTTTGTCAGACATGACTAATTCAGTTACCCTGTTTTAAGTTATATAGGGATAATAATGTATAAGAGATAATAACAACTCGCAAAAACAATGACAATTGCATTTGCTTACAAACGTTGACAATTCTTTCTATTTTCCAAACTATGTACATCTAAGTTTTAAAAAGGTTTTCGCATACCAATAACTTTAAGGTTGGCACAGGACTTGACTTTGCCGTGTTCATTTTCCGCCATACAGTAATACATGCCCGCATCCCTCTCTTCTACACTACTGATCTTGATCGTTGTCGTCAATCCGTCTTTTATAACCTTTATACGATCATCGTCTATAATCGGTAGTCGCTCGTCCTTCACCCTGTCGTGAACAATTTTCAGAATGACCAATGAATATGTTTTCAACTACAACAATAACATACATGGTGAAAATTCACAGAAGGAATGCAACCATTTGTTAGTCTTTCCCAAACAACAAAGTCTTGTCCATATGTATTTTGATTGTTAAATTCCTGATGTTACATCCTGTAAAAGGTCTTGTCGACCATAAAATGAAATGAAAATTTGATTGTCATGGCTAGAATATTATTTAGCCTTTTTGAAACTACAACAATATTAATAAATTATTTCAATCCTTGTTATCATGAATTTAGAATGGGGACTTGGTCGCCATTTGATATTCTCTTAGCCCATAATTCCGACTCAATTAATATTTTGACTCCCTACAAGATGAAGGCTTTCGTAAACATTAAGGAAAATGAAGAAATCACTTATGTTAAGCAATGTCTTCATTACCCAAAATATTTCTTCACTTCAATCAATGGTTATCAGAATTATATATTCATTTATTCATTTTCTTTTAATGATTTCTAGCCTAGTAGCACATCTTGATTTACGTACCATCTCAATTTAGGGGCTGGATCACCCTCGGCCGTACACTTGAGTATCGCCTCTTGTCCAACATTAACAGATAGGTTATGGACAGGCTCTGTAAAGGATGGAGCTGAACCTTTCTTTGTGTCAACCTCACATTCTTCTGAAATTTGATTGGTAGATCTTTGAGGTAGAAGGATAGAGTACCTTTCAATCTCTACATGTATGACTGGATTAGGGTCCACATTGTGTAGAAACTGTAGTCCATGGGGTAATAAACAAATAGAAAGTGAAAGTCCAAAATTTTCCACTTTTGTCTAAAAAAATCAACATACACGATACACTTAAATCTACTGTTATGATGATAAGAGAGTCACACGGAAAAAATGATTCCCTATATAAGTGTATTGTTTTGAAAATGTTGGAATCGGATTTTTTTCTTCTCTGTCATCAAAAATGTTTACAAAAGTTTCTTGTATTAGAGATGCTAATAGAGGATGGCATTGTTTTTGAAAGTGTATGCCTTACCCTGAACGACGACATGTGCTGTAGTGGATACTGCTCCTAGCTCATTGGACGCCTCGCACTTGTAACAATCACTGTCTGATAGCAGCACATAGGCTATAACAAGCGTGTGTAGACCATCGGCGTTACACTGGAAAATAAATTTTTATTTATTACCTTCTTAGTTAGGTTTTGTAACAATCACTGTTAGATAGCAACACATAGGCTATAACAAGCGTGTGTAGACCATCGGCGTTACACTGGAAAATAAATTGTTATTTATTACATTCTTAGATAGGTTTTGTAATAATTACTGTCTGATAGCAGCACATAGGCTATAACAAGGGTGTGTAGACCCTAGGCGTTACACTGGAAAATAAATTGTTATTTATTACATTCTTAGTTAGGTTTTGTAATAATTACTGTCTGATAGCAGCACATAGGCTATAACAAGCGTGTGTAGACCATCGGCGTTACACTGGAAAATAAATTGTTATTTATTACATTCTTAGATAGGTTTTGTAATAATTACTGTCTGATAGCAGCACATAGGCTATAACAAGGGTGTGTAGACCCTAGGCGTTACACTGGAAAATAAATTGTTATTTATTACATTCTTAGTTAGGTTTTGTAATAATCACTGTCTGATAGCAGCACATAGGCTATAACAAGCGTGTGTAGACCCTAGGCGTTACACTGGAAAATAAATTGTTATTTATTACATTCTTAGATAGGTTTTGTAATAATTACTGTCTGATAGCAGCACATAGGCTATAACAAGCGTGTGTAGACCATCGGCGTTACACTGAAAATAAATAAATATTTATTACATTCTTAGTTAGGTTTTGTAACAATCACTGTCGAATAGCAACACATAGGCTATAACAAGCGTGTGTAGACCATCGGCGTTACACTGGAAAATAAATTGTTATTTATTACATTCTTAGATAGGTTTTGTAATAATTACTGTCTGATAGCAGCACATAGGCTATAACAAGGGTGTGTAGACCATCAGCGTTACACTGGAAAATAAATTGTTATTTATTACATTCTTAGATAGGTTTTGTAATAATTACTGTCTGATAGCAGCACATAGGCTATAACAAGCCGGTGTAGACCATCGGCGTTACACTGGAAAATAAATTGTTATTTATTACATTCTTAGTTAGGTTTTGTAATAACTATAATATCACTGAAAGTGATCATACCCCCCAAAAGCGCTGTGTTTGTGCATTTTGAGATGTACATTTCCTATGAACTGTGAAATGATCAAGTGAGAAAAAGAGCAAAAAAAAAAAAAAAAAAAAAAAAAAAAAAGACTGACCAACACATGGTAATGTTGTAAACATTGCTTATTTTCAAACTAGGACCATAATTCAGTCAAAAATCAATGAACCATAATAAAAATTTGATACGCACATATATGAGAGGCAGGAAGCATACTTGTAAAGTTTTTATGAAATCCATCCATTAGTTTCCAAGAAATTGAGTGGACAAGAAAATTCACTCAAAGGCCGTAACTCCGTCAAAAATCAATGGACCGTAAATAAAATTTAGTATGCAAATTTCAACTTAGTAATGAGTTCACATGTGATGTTTGAACAAAATTGGTTTAATAGTTTAAGAGAAATAGTGGACAAAAAATTGAAAACCCGATCAACACACATTGATTTTGCGTAAAATGGCAATTTTCAGCAAAGGGCCATAACTCAGTCAAAAATCAATGAATCGTCACCAAAATTTGATATGCACATATTTGAGAGCTACTAAGCATAACTGTAAAGTTTTTTTGAAGTCCGTCCTTTAGTTTCTGAGAAATTGAGCGGACAAGAAAATTCACTCAAGGGCCGTAACTCCGTCAAAAATCAATGGACTGTAAAAATTTTTTTAGTATGCACATCTCAACTTAGTAATGAGTTCACATGTGAAGTTTGAACAAAATTGGTCCAGTAGTTTATGAGAAATAGTGGACAAAAAATTGAAAAACCGATCAACACACATTGATTTTGCGTTAAATTGCAATTTTCAGCAAAGGGCCATAACTCAGTCAAAAATCAATGAATCATCACCAAAATTTGATATGCACATATTTGAGAGCTACTAAGCATAACTGTAAAGTTTTTTTTTGAAATCCGTCCATTAGTTACCAAGAAATTGAGTGGACAAGAAAATTCACTCAAGGGCCGTAACTCCGTCAAAAATCGATGGACGGTAAAAAAAATTTAGTATGCAAATTTCAACTTAGTAATGAGTTCACATGTGAAGTTTGAACAAAATTGGTCTATTAGTTTATGAGAAATAGTGGACAAAAAATTGAAAAACCGATCAACATACATTGATTTTGCGTTAAATTGCAATTTTCAGCAAAGGGCCATAACTCAGTCAAAAATCAATGAATCATCACCAAAATTTGATATGCACATATTTGAGAGCTACTAAGCATAACTGTAAAGTTTTTTTTTGAAATCCGTCCATCACTTTCCAAGAAATTGAGTGGACAAGAAAATTCACTCAAGGGCCGTAACTCCGTCAAAAATCAATGGACCGTGAAAAAAATTTAGTATGCAAATTTCAACTTAGTAATGAGTTCACATGTGAAGTTTGAACAAAATTGGTTCAATAGTTTATGAGAAATAGTGGACAAAAAATTGAAAAACCGATCAACACACATTGATTTTGCGTAAAATGGCAATTTTCAGCAAAGGGCCATAACTCAGTCAAAAATCAATGAATCATCACCAAAATTTGATATGCACATATTTGAGAGCTACTAAGCATAACTGTAAAGGTTTTTTTTTGAAATCCGTCCTTTAGTTTCCGAGAAATTGAGCGGACAAGAAAATTCACTCAAGGGCCGTAACTCCGTCAAAAATCAATGGACCGTAACAAAAATTTAGTATGCACATCTCAACTTAGTAATGAGTTCATATGTGAAGTTTGAACAAAATTGGTTCAATAGTTTATGAGAAATAGAGTGGACAAAAAATTGAAAAACCAATCAACACACATTGATTTTGCGTTAAATTGCAATTTTCAGCAAAGGGCCATAACTCAGTCAAAAATCAATGAATCATCACCAAAATTTGATATGCACATATTTGAGAGGTACTAAGCATAACTGTAAAGGGTTTTTTTTGAAATCCGTCCTTTAGTTTCCGAGAAATTGAGCGGACAAGAAAATTCACTCAAGGGCCGTAACTCCGTCAAAAATCAATGGACCGTGAAAATTTTTTTAGTATGCACATTTCAACTTAGTAATGAGTTCACATGTGAAGTTTGAACAAAATTGGTTCAATAGTTTATGAGAAATAGAGTGGACAAAAAATTGAAAAACCGATCAACACACATTGATTTTGCGTTAAATGGCAATTTTCAGCAAAGGGCCATAACTCAGTCAAAAATCAATGAATCATCACCAAAATTTGATATGCACATATTTGAGAGCTACTAAGCATAACTGTAAAGTTTTTTTGAAATCCGTCCATTAGTTACCGAGATATTGAGCGGACAAGAAATTTCACTCAAGGGCCGTAACTCCGTGAAAAATCATTGGACCGTGACCAAAATGTAATATGCACATCTCAACTTGGTATTAAGCTTACATGTGAGGTTTGAATAAAATTGGACTTGTGGTTTAGGAGAAATAGAGCGGACAAAAACCCAACAGACGGACCAACAGACAGACAGACAGACAGACCGACAGACAGACCAACGGACAAGCTGACTCCTATATACCCCCCCAAATTGAATTTGGGGGGTATAATTACTGTCTGATAGCAGCACATAGGCTATAACAAGGGTGTGTAGACCCTCGGCGTTACACTGGAAAATAAATTGTTATTTATTACATTCTTAGTTAGGTTTTGTAACAATCACTGTCTGATAACAAAACATAGGCTATAACAAGCGTTTGTAGACCATCGGCGCTACACTGTAAAATAAATAAATATTTATTACATTCTTAGTTAGGTTTTGTAACAATCACTGTCGAATAGCAACACATAGGCTATAACAAGCGTGTGTAGACCATCGGCGTTACACTGGAAAATAAAACGATATATAACAGGCCTATAAAATTTCTATTCATGTTTTGTAACAATCACTGTCAGATAGCAACACATAGACCATAACAAGCGTGTGTAGACCATCACATATATTGACGACTGTGGTAATTTTGATCACCACAAATATACTACGTGTATAATAGATAGATATTGGTCACAGACCTAAATCATAGAGATGACAGCCTGTGTTTGATAGATTCCGGAACAATGATGTGTTTATTGAAATACACAATACTTGAGCTAAGATCTGGAAAAAATGTCCTTTTATGCTTTTTGAAGCCAACATGCTTCCAGATCAGTCTACGAATACACACAGTCTGATCAAGAACCATGTTGTTCTTTAAGAGTTTCTTTACGACCTGTGGCAATATAAAGATGGAATCAAGAGTCAAGAGTCTCTACTTAGACACAGATTGGTATTGAAACGTGTCTGTCTGAAATACTATAGAGGACCTATTTACAGATCACGGCTCATAAGCAACGCTACAAGACAGAAAGATAGCAAGAAGCAGAAAGGCAGAACTGTAATATTTACGTTATCTAGGCCTACCGTAACGGAGTATTTCTCGTCGTTTGTGTCTATTTCCTCGTCATTTTTGTACCACTTCACGTCAGGTGTGGGGAAACCTTCCGGTTTAACCTGTAGTTTAACCTGCTCGCCAGCCTTCGATTCCGTGTCTTGTAGTTTGACCTTGAATTCTGGAACAGATTTTGCTTCCACAGCATCAATATTTGGATTCTCTTGAACGACGTCTTTCTCTTGATCTTGACTCCCTATAGCGATAAAACACACACAATAATATTGATTTGGTTGATATTTATAAGATAGATGCACATAGGTGTTTTTCTCTAAAGGGCCTTTTATTAGTTTTTTTCCAAATTGTTTTATTGTAACAATTGTACAAAGCTTGACCCTGTCCTTTTTAATGAAACACTCAGTTAACGAAGACAAACCATTCATCGCAATTTAACACCGTAGAGTTTCAAACAAAGAATGTGTTGCAACAAAAGCTCAAAAATATATTTTCTTTAAATTCTATGGATTTGTAGTGTTATATCATAGAACGATCTTTAATCTGTATGTGTAAAAAAATCTGACGAGGGCTTATTTTTGGAGATAATGGCTAACAAAGTGGGTGGGATAAATTTACATGTACATGAGAAGCAGATTTATACTTTGAAGTTGTTCAACTTTTTCAACATAGATCAGATCAAAATTAAATTTTCGTGTTCTTTAAATGGAACAGGGATAATACATGTCAGGAATTATTACTCATATTTATTCATTTGTTGAGTTTCTGTATTCGTTCTTCTGTCAATCTAGGATATTGCTTTTTTATGTAGTAACTTTAAGAAACTATCTGAACAGCCTTTATTTTTGTATGAATTGCCATGATATTTTGTGAGCATGGTTCTTTATTATTAAGCTAAATATGTGTAAACTTTGAGCTGGATTCTTTGCATGGAACCAAAGTTAAAATTCTTACCTTTGACTGCCACATCACACACAGTTTTGGCATGACCGCCTACATCAGAGTAGGCGACGCACGAGTATCTTCCCGCCATGTCGACTGTCACCTTTTTAAAAACCAGGGTTGCCAGTCTATCGTTAAATTTCCAGTTTTTCACGATACAGATGTCCCCGTCTATCAGCTTATCGTCCTTAAACCTGGAATAGTTGGAGATAAGTTTATTCCGATATTGAACATAAAAACAAAACATAATACAATATCGAAACGTGCTTATATTTTTGTAATTGTCCATTTATTTGATATTTTAAAGCATCACTCAAACAAGTTGTAGTTACGAGGTTTTGATCCCTCCATCGAGAACCTCAATCAAAAACCCCATAACTGCAGCTTGTTTTAAGCTGAACGTACGATTTTATTGTTGAAAAGCGACGATAGATTAGATACATTCTCACCATTCAATTTTGGGGCATTAGTCTACATGGTTTTCCGGCGACGACACACGACATGGAAACTTCGGTGTCGTTCACTTTGATATAACATATCGCCGTTTTTCAACAAAAACCACGTAAATGCAGTTTAAAATAAGCTGCAGTCACGAGGTTTTTGTTGAAAGGCATTGATATTAGATAAATTCTCACCATTCAATTTTTGGGCACGGTTTTCCGGCGACGACACACGACATGGACACTTCAGTATCGTCCACGTTAGGTGTTATCCGATCTGGTAGTGTCTGTGTGAAACTAGGTGACTCGATCGTGTCTATAACTTCAATTTCTGGTAAAAAAAGAAGAATATAGAGAAATGTAGCTGCAAGGTCATGTGCATCTTTCAAAACTGGGTAGCCTCTAGCCCCCGATAAATAACCTGGCAGAGCATCTCTAGCTAATAGCTAGAGATACTCTGTCAGGTTATTTATCGAGACCTGTACCCAAATAGTTAATGTGCAAAAAAAGTTTTCTCAGACCGTAAATATGTAGGTTTATTAGATATGAAATCCTGAATTAATGCGATTCTTTTATTCCTTTGAACAAGGGTAAATGACAAACATCTATCGTAACCAAAAACCTGTGATGTTGCGGAAGAGCCAAAAACATATTTTTGCTGTCTTGGACAAATAGCTAATAGCCCATGCAAAGGATATTACATACATAAACGTTTATAAATGAAGTTTTCGCATTTCATAAAAAATATACAATTGCTATGGTGTGTGTGTGTTTTTTTTTTTTTTTTTTTTTTTTTTTTTTTTTTTTTTTTTTTTTTTCCCAATAAAAAGCATGTACAATAATTTCCTTAAATACTTTATCATAACACAAGGTGTCTCGGAGCAAAGCCACTTGACAAATCTTGAAAATAAACAAAACGTTTTGAACAATGGGCTTTGAGGCAGGTTTCGTGTCATAGTAGGAAAGTGTCAACGCTGCTTTTCGGTTCGTTCCATTAATAACCTAATGTATCAAATGCTTTTTTTTTTTCATAGCAAATAAATTATTCATAACTATGCAGAATTTAAAGAAAATTCAAACGTGGGTAGTTTTTAGAGACACCTTTGTCAGCAAATTTACATCGTTCGAAAAAGCTGAAAACAAAGCCTTAAAAAGTTGTTGTTACGGCATTTGTGAACATTAATGAGAAAATGTGGTTCGTTCCAATGAAATGCGAACATAATGTATTAATTGCAGGTCTAAGCCTCATTTACAAACGGCCGAGTCATGAACCAGATTTGATCCGGATGAAAATAATCCGATTTGACCCCAATTCCAAGATTAATTTATACGAGTATACTGGCAGTATACAGAAATAAAACACCAAGTCGGTCCAACATGGTGGGGAGTGTGCACCAAGGGGTGGATAACACGCATGAACAAATAAGCCCAGCTTCAGTTAAAGGGACATTTCATTCCAATTTCAATTTTTTAAAGTATGTCTTGATGCAAAGATTGGTTATTCTAATGAGTATAAATACTATTGGTTTTTTGAAGTTGTTGCCAATAAGCGAGAAACACGCATTTAAAGTTGATATGAGACATAATCGATAAATTGCATATAAATCCGAACTGTTGTCCACAACAATTTGTTCAATTTTAACACAAAAATATAAATTTCTCGTAAACGGCGCAATATTTTGGCTCGAAATTTTCAGAATTTTTATAAGGAAATATGCTCTTCCAGATAAAAATAAAAGTAAAATTTATGACAAAAAATTCTGAAATGTCACTTTAAAGGGACATTTCATTCCAATTTCATTTTTTTAAAGTATGTCTTGATGCCAAGATTGGTTATTCTGATGAGTATAAATACTATTGTTTTTTTGAAGTTGCTGCCAATAAGCGAGAAACACGCATTTAAAGTTGAGACATAATCGATAAATTGCATATAAATCCGAACTGTTGTCCACAACAATTTGTTCAATTTCAACACAAAAATATAAATTTCTCGTAAACGGCGCAATATTTTGGCTTGAAATTTTCAGAATTTTCATAAGGAAATATGTTCTTTCAGATAAAAATAAAAGTAAAATTTATGACAAAAAATTCTGAAATGTCACTTTAAGAAAATTTGTAATTGATTATTGAAACCTGAGGAGAAGAGGTATATAATTCGCCAAAGCGATTAATGAAAGTTTTGAGCCTCGCATAGAAAGAATCAGATATTTGGATTTAAGGGGGAATGCTCCAGTTTTTCGGAACACTCGGTAATTACTGCAGTAAATTAAATGTTTCGTACCAATATGTTTCGCTACCATATTTTCAATAATATAACACATCATTACAATTTACCATTTTCGACGGAAAAAGTGTATTTTTTATGCGAAACTGATTTCCTCAGGATGGAAATCGATTATTTGGAGCAAGACAGTCGTAAGTATGTATGCAGTTACCACTGTTTTGCGTCATTTTATTCATGTGTAGCTATAATTCCCTAATAAGTGCGCTGACCTATACATTTTCTTTTTGAATTGTTACCAGGACATGTTGCTTAATACAATGAGGGAGTTTTATCAAATTCTATTATGTAGAACTTGAAATATTTCCAAAAATATGCAAAATTTGACATAAAACACTCCAGCTTCGTTGATGTAACCGAGCACGTGAGCATGCTGTTTTATACATTTACGCGTTTATAATAGCACATATTTTGGGTTTTCTGTTCTATGAAATGTAAGACGTTACTTTAAATCCGTTTTAGGGACTAAACGATGAATATACAGCATTTTATTAGCGTTTTAGTGACCTTGGACAGGTGCAAGAAATTGTACATTTTTTCGATGTAGGGGTATGTGATACGCATGCCTATAAAATTCAAACAAGATCGCTGACCATCCATTTTTATTTTATTTTTGGGAATGCTCCAGTTTCGCTGATTTTTTCCCAATAATAGAAAAAACTGGAGCATTCCCCCTTAACCTATGTGACACATAAAGCCCCCATGAGTAGAAACGGTATCAAAACCCTAGTCTCAGCGTTGCCTATTGTTGCCAATATTTATGGGGTAGGCTTTGTCGCTTTCACAACATCTATTTAGCTTTAGTACAACAGCTAACAATATGATCGTTCATTCTATCTACAACTGAAACCTTAGGCTCAAAACTTTTTTTGATATCTCTTCGTAGCCCAAGGTTGGGAAAAGAAAAAAAATACTGGTAATCAACACGTTTTCTCTCAACGTTCTCTATAGGAGTTTCCACCTGGGATAAGACCATGAGCAGTTCAATGGAACAGTTTTTGGAACAGCTTTTCAAATTCAAAGAGGTATTTTTTCTCACCAAAAACCTTATAGATAATTCGTTTGAATTTGCATTCGTAATAATTTAGACGTGAAATATTTGTTGTCTTTAAAATGTCAATTTTAATGCAGCTTTTCATTTTATAAGGTTAATAATCTGTTGGATTAGTGAAACACGAAGCCTACATATAATGCAAGCTGTCGCGCAATAATAACACTTTCCTTAACTCTATCCCAAACAAGACATGGTTTTGACGTCCCTAATAGAAAAGGTTTGAGAAAATATTGAAACAAAAGAAGAAACTGCTGATAACCAGCAGTTTCTCCTTTTGTCTCAATATTTTCTGTGCCATATTTTACACAAATACCATCTTTAATAACATCCATTTTGTCATTTGTGCCAGTTTTTTAAGAGAATCACCCTAAACTTTTGCCGTTTGGGAAAGGGTTAATACGATGAAGATTTGACGTCCATAAAGAAAAAGGCGATTGTGAGAACAATGAGAAAAAAGAGGGAAATGTTGATAACCAGCTTGGTCTATTGACTCTATGTTTTCTGTACTAGCCTGTTTAGCACACACATCATACCTGTATCAATTTCCATTTTGTCGTCTGAGACAGTAATCAAATCTGAACAGTCTAAATTTATGCCTCTTTGAGAAAGGGTTAAAGAAAGGCACTGACTCTGCCTACGTAAACTTCTAAGGTTCTTATGGGTGACTTTATTATAGTGGGGGAGCTTATCCCAAAATACTTCACTTAGTGATACAAGCACCAAATTTGGCACAAATATTCCTCAGAGTGTACTTTTTTCAAAACAAATGGTATCCACGATGAAAAACCAAAATGGCGGCCATTTTTCCAAGATAGCCGCCATCTTTTGAAGTAAAAAAATCAGAAAAAATACTTCATTTCGAGATACAAGCACCAAATTTGGCACAAATGTTCCATAGAATATACTCTTTTCAAAACATATGGTATCCACCATGAAAAATCAACATGGCTGCCAATTTCTAAGATGGCCGCCATTCATATATGTAAAGAAAATCAAGAAAATCCTTCTTTTTGAAGATACAAGCACAAAATTAAGCACATTATGTTCATAAAAGTACACTATTTTCAAAACATATGGTATCCACGTTAAAAATCCAACATGGCTGCCATTTTCTAGAATGGCCGCCATCTTCATCGAAGAAAAAAATCTGAAAAAATCCTTATCTTTGAGATACAATCACCAAATTTGACACAGATGTTTCTAAGAGTGAACCGTTTTCAAAAAGCAAGATATCCACAGGTGAAATAAACCTTGTGGCCATTTACCAAGATGGCCGCCATTTCTATACTTAAAATATTGAAAAGTATTTCTTTTTGTGATATAAGCACCAAATTTGGCACTCATGTTTCTCAGAGTATACTATTTTCAGACATAATGGTTTCCATCAAGATAAAACAACCCCATGGCTGCCATTTTCCAAGATAACTGCCATCTCTGTAGATCACATATGGGTCAAAATAATTTTCTAGGTTACAAGCACCATTTTCTTTTTTTTTTTTTTTTTTCAAGTTTTTGTGGATCAGTCATTCTTTGTGAAATAGGATTTCTTACATAGCCATATTTTTGTCATAAAATGATAAAGACTATGACAATTTATAGCAAAATTGTTCTTGTGCTCAATAACAAAATAATTTCCAAACTTGACGGACTAATTCATTGTTAACCAAACAATTTTGTCAGTATTGCTGTTCTTGTGAAATTGTCTTGGTCAAAATTTTCACCATGGTGTGTTAAAGAACTACTTGGCTACCACTTTAAAAACATTCCTTTAATTTGTAATTGACGATTTGATACAAATAAAGCCACAATTATGTATCAACATTTTTTATTATATTAAGCAGCAACTTAGTGTCATTGTGATCATTTTGTAGATCTTTCAAATATTTGAACCTTTAAAAATTATATACAGTTATCTCACAAATTTTGCAGCAGCTTTGTAGTGTTTCATGGCAGATACTATACTGTACGGTAATTTGAAGAACATATAATCTAAGAAACATTTGTGCGAAATTTGGGCTTGCATGACAAAATCAAAGACCACTATTTTGACTTTAGTAAAGGTGGACTTATTTGAAATCACTAAGGTGTTTTGACTTTTCAGGACAATGCCATGCATTTTGAAGAATGTATGTTCTGCGAATTATAAGTGACTATATAACGAATTATAGAGTAAGGAATATTTTGTCCATGCACATTTTTATTATTAAGTGAAAGATTTGTCAAATATATCTAAAAAGGCCCCAAACTGTTTTACATAAAATGTTATGCGTTATTAATTCCCGATTTAACTGACAACAGGGTTTGATGTTTATTTTTATATTTTAAATATGTGGAAAACTTTATTATTTTATCATCATTTGATTTTTATTCTTTTAGAATTGTATTTAAGGCCTCTCAGCCCATTATATATTTTGTACAGAATAACGATATATGTAGAATACGTAGAACGAATAAGTTACTTCCTTTATATTGCAGAAACTATCTATGTTTTGTATTTCATAGTTTGTAGCTTATGATTTGTCATTGGCCATGAAGAACCCATGTCTTTAATTTAATACTAAGACAACTATTTTGGTGGGAAGCAATTTTTTACGATGACAAAGCTTGCTAAGAGATTACTTCTTGATGTTTCAATGACAATTTATGTAGGATTGAACACTATAAATTTGGTTATATTGAATTATAGTTTAATACTTTTATAGATGATAATCGAAATGGCCACCATATAGGCCTATTGAAATGTCAGCTGTTTTGTCTTCACCTACAAGGATAGTATTCCATGAATAGAACCGCGCTATAAAGATGCAGAAACTTTGATGCGCATTGCAAAAAACAAAATGATAACACAGTTATATACTGTGCACAAAAAGTTTAGCACACTTGGAAAATGTCCTTTCCTAGTCAAAAACTATTCCAAAATCCATAAAAATAAAACTCTAATGTGTTTGAAAATTCAATTTTCTAGCGCTTCCTGAAAATTTTACTTCAAAATTCTTAAGCGTTAGTTAGGTATCTTACGTTAAAGTGGACAGGGGTCAGATATCGAAAGTCGAGCAAATTTCAATGACGCGAATGTCCAGCAAAAGCAGATAGGACCGCCATTCAATGTCTTCCCATGTTGCAGACAAGCTTCCTGACCACAGAGAAAGGAATTTTGCCCATTCATACTGCAGATGACGCTCATTGCCAATGACGTTACAGACGTCATTACTTTCTCTAGCCTGACGTCCAACAATGTTCTTTGTGTATTCTTTTGCTGGTGATTAAGCAGTTCAGGCGTAGATCATTCTGTATGTTCCTTGGAGTAAGTGGGTGGTGATTATCTTATTGAAATATCACAACGTTGTGTCGTTGTAAGACGGTCCAGTGACAGGTTGGATCATTTCATTGCAGTACCCTTGCACCGTTTTTTTGCCATTAACTGAAATGAGGTCTGTTTAACTGTTTTCATCTATTCCTGCCTAAAATGACGCTGCACTCGACGTAACAGTCTCAATGATGACGTTATTGGTATCAAGCCTTACGCATCTTCTCCAACCACAAATCCTGCCGTCAGTTGATGACACGTAAAATGAGATTCGTCCGGACATCAGTCTAATGTCTCATGAATCAATATCGATGTGTCAATACCCATTGGCGCCTTGTCTGTCAATGCTTAACAGCATTGGCGTAAGGTCGGAGGACCCTGATGCAAGTTGTGTGGAGCCTGTTCCGGACAGTCTGGGCACTAACGGTATACCTTGTGACGCCCTGGAGGAGTAGCACTAAATTCTTACTAGACAGCAATTTGAAACGTCGTCAAGACGTCGCTGTGAAACGATCCTCTCTGAACGTCGTTTTACACGGTCTACAAGATTTAGGTCGGTCGTTGGTGGCTAAAGTTGCATAAACCAAGTACCGTAGGCGCGTTATTGTCAATGGGAGACAATTGAAATGCAAAGCGACATCTCTAACAGACATACCTGCTTGGAGCATGCAAAGAGCTCTCTGACGTCGAACTTACGTCATCATTTCTCGACTTCCCATAATCAATTTCAAAGAATTTGTAACAGTTAAATTGATTCTGCTAACAGATCTGTGTAATCGTGTGTTTTTGGACAAGCTAGACATTATCGATGTTACTGCACACGTGCCGCACGTGACCTTTGCTTACCTGGACTTTGTCCAATACACCGAATGTTCACTCTACACATGTACTGTATGCGTAATGGTTGTCGATCGGGACAACTGAACAGCACAAAGCAATGTTCATTTAATTATCATAAACTTTTTTTGCTCAGTATACATTCTAAAGCCATTTGAAAAAAAAAAATGGAAGCACATTCCGATACCTCAAGTATGATAACATATTTAACAAACATCTACTCCACAAAAAAACGTTTGTGTAAAAAATCTGTTTTTTTACATCGAAAATGTTTTTTACCCATATTGAGATCTATATATAGATGGCAGCCACCTTTGAAAATGACAGCCATGTTGTTGTGTTTTCAAAGTGGACACCATTATTTTTGAAAATGGTACACTCTTAGGAACATGTGTGCCACATTTAGTGCTTATATTGCAAAAAGAAGCATTTTCCAATATGTTGAGTTACAGAAATGGCGGCCATCTTGGGAAATGACCACAAGGTTGATTTCACTATGGATATCTTGCTTTTTGAAAACAGTTAACTCTAAGAAATAAATGTGTCAAATTTGGTGAGTGTATCTCAAAGATAAGGATTTTTTTCAGATTTTTTTCTTCTATGAAGATGGCGGCCATTTCGGAAAATGGCAGCCATGTTGAATTTTTAAGATGGATACCATATGTTTTGAAAATAGTGTACTTTTATGAACATGTGAGCTTAATTTGGTGCTTGTATCGTCAAAAAGAAGGGTTTTCTTGATTTTCTTTAAATATAGGGATGGCGGCCATCTCAGAATTTGGCAGCCATGTTGGTTTGTCATGGTGTATACCATATGTTTTGAAAAGAGTATATTCTGGGGAACATTTGTGCCAAATTTGGTGCTTGCATCTCGAAATGAAGTATTTTTTCTGATTTTTTACCTTTAGAGATGGCGGCCATCTTGGAAAAATGGCCGCCATTTTGGTTTTTCATCGTGGATACCATTTGTTTTGAAAATAGTACACTCTGAGCAACATTTGTTTCAAATTTGGTGCTTGTATCACAAAGTGAAGTATTCTGCCACTTTTTGGACTTAAGCTCCCCCACTATTATACTTCTTTAATTTTATTACGATAAGCGGACAAATTCATGTAAGAAAAATCTAGTTCATTTTTAAAGTTCGTCGTTGCGTTTTTTGTGTTATTTTCAAGACAATGCCATCTGCTTTAGCCCCTTTCCCAAGTATCAAATATCACGCTGTTTTTATTTGAAACAAAATAACATAAACTTTGGATTTATTAGTAATAATAAATTAAACTATAGCACTAGAAATATAGCCTACATCAGTGGGCGGTGTTCGGGCAGCATGCTTTCATCAAGGTTGGTTGAATAAAATATACTGAGGTGATTACTTAAAATATACCTTTGTCTATGACAGCCGTCCAATCAACTTCAGTATTGCCTGGATGTTAAGTAAGAAGCGCAAAACATTACATAAATCCAGCCATGCAACATAAAAGATTAACTTGGGGTGATGAGACAGTCGAATTACATAATTGAGCCAGGATCTGGAAACCGCCCTTAAGGCTTTTGAGCCCAACATAGACCCAGATCAGCCTGTGCATACGCACAGTCTGATCAGGATCCACGTTGTTCTCTAATAGCTTCTTTGTGACCTTTAGTAACTTAAGGAGAACAGCATGGATGCATATTGGACTGCATTTATTTACATTTTGACAATATGCCGATCTTCAAACTCAATGTTTAAAGATGCTTTAATGGACGTTCTTTCCAGATCCCGGCTGATATGTACCCAGAAACTTATAGAGCAATGGTATTTCCCATTTTCCTGGTATTGCCATCATATAACATTTAGGCACATTAGATCTAATTCTAATACTTGAAAGTAAAAAAAAAAAAAAAAAAAAAAGAAAAAAAATACAGAATAGAAAAGGTGTTTTCCCTCGCACTATTTAAGAATTGCGATAGCAAACATGTTGTTATTGTAATAATTGCTGCAGCAAAAAAGCATTTAATTTCTATTGAATTGATAGCTAAAACCATATTCAAACATTCATACAATCAGTTGAAACAGGTTTTGATATTAATCTGATTATTAGTGTTTGTTAGATCAAATGCAGAAGCGAGTTTATCCGATATGTTATGTGTAAATGCATGACTCGAAAAAGTGATAAGGAAACCAAAATTGATACATGTTTAATATGATACTAGTATAATAATGTAACATGTTATAGTGATTAATAAGATATTTTTTTCAAAATCAGCAAAATTTTTGACGACTATACAAATATTATGTTGTATAGGCCACGAGTACAAACAAAAAGGAGAAAAAGAGAGAGAAAATTGTGATAACCAGCATTTTCTCATGTTGTCAACTGTAGTGTCTGCAACATTCGTTTTAACCCTTTCCCAAACGACAAAACTTTAGGGTGGTCTAATTCAAAAGCTGCTGCAGATGACAATATTGATGTTGTTAAAGATCTAATTTGTGTAGAATATAGCGCAGAAAATATTGAGACAAAAGGAGAAACTGCTGGTTATCAGCAGTTTCTTCTTTTGTCTCAATGTTTTCCCAAGCCATTTCTATAAGGGCCGTCAAAACCAGGTCTTGTTTAGGAAAGGGTTAACCTTAGTTTCAACACCTTTGCATTTGGGTCATTATAATACATTTTCTGGACATTCAGTAGTTAATACAGTATGTATACATACACAAGTTACTGCTGGCGACAATTTGAGCTAGACCGTACACTTCATGTCTAAACAACTCTATATCGTGTTCAGATTGAATAGCGGCAACTCCGGCAATCCTGTAAGATCGAAATGTTACTTCATTCATATGATATAAGCATGATACTACATATACATTGTAAAAATAGTGCATTACAAAGATTTTTTCTGAGCCACGTTCCTATTTAACTCTTGAATTACAGCCGACTGCTTCATGGAGAAAATCTTCTCAATATCAAGTGACAAATAGTGGTATGGGGTGGTTATTGTATAATCGGAATTCAAACATTCAAATGTTCAACTTCAGAGTCTAGATAATCATTTCAATGTCTTCCAAAATTGTCGGAGTTTTCTTTAGAACAGACACGAGGAGTAAAAATACGATGTTGGTTTCTGTACAGTGCTTTATAGTCGTCTGGTGATTTTACTAAAGCCTCTCTTACAACCGGTCGCACGTGCTCTTGCGTGTGTTCTGTTTCTTATTTAGGCATAGTCCTGCGATGCTCGCGCGGTCAACTTACGATTTTGGTGGACGCAGACGTGCGTGTGACGCAGAGAAGAGAAATTCCAAAAAATCACAAAGAAAGTGTAGTCTTCTGGAAAGGTATTCATACTTTTAACTTGCTTTGAAGGTACATGTTTTAAGCCTCTCTTACAACCCGTCTTGCGTCTTTATAAATCGTGCGTCTTCGGAGATTTTTAAAACGTACGATTTATAAAGACGCGCGGCGGGTTGTAAGAGAGGCTTAAATGCTCTAATTACCTATCGGTAATCTCCCCTGTTTTCTCCACAGGTACCGTGCCTTCTTCAGGTTGTACGGTGAAGTACTTCATCTCGACGGTACATGACGACATTACCTCCCCTGACTCGTTTTCTACAATCGCTGTCTCCCATGGATGGGCCTTTATTACGTTGAATACCAGACGGCTTTGATTATATTTCCTTACCTATCAATTATTTCCCATGCCTTTTCTACTGTTGTAGAAAAGACATGGGAAATAAATGATAGGTAACGTCGATTTACATTATTCGACCATTACAATTATTTAAAATTTTCTTACCTATCAGTTATCTCCCCTGTTTTCTCCACGGGTACCGTACCTTCTTCAGGCTGTACGGTAAAGTACTTCATCTCGACGGTACACGACGACATTACCTCCCCTGACTCGTTTTCTACAATGGCCGTGTAGATCCCTGCGTCGCCTGGACGAGCCTCGGTAACCTCCAGACCGTGCCAATCTCCCAGAGACAGCAGACGGTAATGTTCCATGTCTTCTATAGGTTTGGAATCTTTGTACCACATCACTGAATGAGGAAATACACGTATAAAATGTGTACACAGTTAGTTATATAGTTCTGAGCCTTCGATGAGGACTTTATGTTAGAGAGGTATTTACGATATTTTAAGGTGTCAATAGATTTATGATTTCGTATTTACAAGTAAAACTTAAATGTCATCAAACTTTTGATTAAACACCAAAAAATGCAATTTTAAAGTTGCATATATAATATACATGAATCGTATCAAATATTTCAAAATTTAGTCCATTGACAGAAAATCCCTCCTGTCCATTTGAACTGAAATTAAAAAGGTGATCTTTCTGAGGAATCAAAATTTTATTGTGCTTAAAATTTATTTTCAATGTATAAGGGGAAATTATTTTTGTGATGTAGACTGAATTTTCATATAGATTTCTACAATTCTTTATTCGCTAACCTGTAGGCTTCGGATTCCCATTGCAACAACATTCAAGTAAGAAGTGGCCTTTGTCTTCAATGGTGAGATTTTTCGGAAGTTTGAGTGTAAACATAGGTTCATAAGAGAAGACACCGCCTCTATGCGAAGGTTCATAATCCACGGTGGGTAGGACGCCATTTGTGATAACCTTCTCCGGACTCTCTGATTTACCGGATGTCGTGACGTCAGCACCGGAAATGGACTTACTCTTCCAGGCTTCGCTCTCCCATTGGTCTGAAAAAGATAAAACGTAATAAGTATCTGCAACCCGGTATTCAGGAAAAGACGGTTGATGATCGCAAATGAATGGAACTGTTTCTAGATTGCTGAAATGGAATTATGGTATCTAATCATGAAAGAAATGTACATGTCTAAAGACAAAACTGAAATGCATTTATCCCATTGAATAATAAAAGGCGACCAGCTTGTTTATGAAGATGAATATCATGTTCAAGAAACATAAAAAGAAACATCTAGCAAACAAAAACAACAAAAACAAAATATAAATACCTCTAACACTGATTCTGACCATGTTCCTGGCTCTACCAGCAAAGTTGTGTGCCTCGCATGTATAGAGACCAATGTCTCGTACGTTAGCGTTCTCAATGATAAGTTGGGCAACACCATTCGGCATGACCTCTGTCGTGATTCGCTCTGTGTCGTGAACCTCCAGGCCGTCTTTAAACCTTAAAATATACCAATTATAGATAAAGTGACTTTGTTGCCATGCAACCCTTTGAATGTTACATAAGATTTGCCAAGCCCCTTACGGGCAAAACACTTCAGATTGCTATAATTGCGAGTATAAGCAATATTGTACGTGCGTCCAAAACATCGCATGGTTTCTTGTAAGATCTCTGTGACTAAAAAGGTCACATGAGATGGTTTTATGGATAAAACGAAGTAAAGACTACAATGGAATATATGAAATAAGTTCTCTGTATATATTTAACCTATTACAAAACAACAAAATTTTAGCCTAGTCCAAACTCATAGGTGTTGCAGACGACAAGTTCCATTGAACAAAATTTAACATTTTTGGTCTTTCTTGGTAGAAAACATTGTGGGAAATGAAGAAATTGCTTGTCACAAGCAATTTCTTCATTTTCCACAATGTTTTCCAAAGCCTTTATTTTGTGGGGCGCCCAAAAGCGTCAATGCGTGGGAAAGGGTTAAAAGAGCTATAGTTTCTGACGTTACCTAGATTCAAAATAAAAAAAATGCGTCGTGGATTTAAAATCAGACATGTATTTCAAGGAACACACATTACCATTTGAAGCCAGGTGCCGGATATGCCTTCACGGAGACTCTAAAGCGAATCAGTTCTCCTTCGTTAACAGTGAGTCTCTTCATGGGCTTCACGAACACAGGCTTGGTGGGAACCTCGTTTGTCAAATCTAGGACAGCTGTAGAAAATAAACACAATAGATAGGCAAGATAGATGTATTGGATGATTTGATTACTGTCGAAGCGTGTGACGGTGAAATTAAAAGGTATCCGATTCTTACAAGTTTCTCCTTTGGGACGTTGACCAATGTTTCATTTTTTGTGCCGAAATGTCTGTAATGTTTTCCTTATATTACTGAGCGAATGTGGATTTTAGATATACCAGGATATTTATGTTACGAAGAGATAATGATAGTTTTCACATGTCGACCAAAAGAAATATTTTCCAGAATCGGCACATTGGATTGTTCATGAAGAAAGATCTAACTAGGAAAAGTAAAGCTTTTATTATGTTTTTTCTTAAAATTCTAACCATCAGGCTTGAAAAACATTGAATTGTACGTTGTGAAGGCCCCGTTAAATGATTTGGTAGAGCAACCCTAACTAATATCTAGAGATGCTCTGTCAGATTATTTATCGGGACCTACTAGTCTAGTATCGTATATGCAAAGAGACTTGTATAAGAGAAAATCGCTGTAACCACTTACGTTCCACTTGCAGATAGCATAAAGTGTATATTTTGCCCTATTCGTTCCTAACCTCACACAAGTAATTACCCTATATTGATGCTTTTAAACAAAAACCTCGTAACTGCAGCTGGTTCAAGCTGCAGTTACGGGGGTTTTGTTGAAAAGAGACGCCATACAAAAGGACCAAACTCAAATAAATATAACAGCAAAGAAAACTTACGTTCGACTTGTAGATAGCATGAAGTGTATATTTTGCCCTGCTCGTTTCTAACCTCACACATGTAATTACCCGTATCTTCCTCTTGTGCACACGGAATCTCCAAACTCAGAAATCCCTGTCGGCTCTGGAAGAAATTTAATTCTAAAAGATATGTGATACAGTATTTACGGTACGATAGAGATTCAGAGTTAAATCACAACAGAAAGATTGGAAGCTGTATTTCAGAAGAATGTAGCCTTATAAGTTCTAATTGTGGTGAAATAGATATGGTTTTCTGAACAAAGGGCAAAAGGAGAAAAATGGTGGATATCATCATTTTATTCTATTTCCTCAAAGATTTTCCAAGCATTTCATTTTCTTCAAAGGATGATAAACCAGGTCGTGCTTGGAAAAAAATTAATGGTGGCGCATAGTATATGATAGTAATCTTACCCTAATGAAGTAATGTCCATCCTCAAAAACTTCCTTGTTATTTTTAAACCATCTGATCCGGAGCGGCGGTTTGCCTTTAAGCAGACACCCCAGCACGACGGACGCCCCGGCCACGACACATTTACTACTGAGATGCACGGGAAATCCGAGAACATGATCGTCCTCTATACTCCACTTCATGAGGAACTTTCTGATGGCGTCTGAATCACAGAAGTTACTGGCTAACACGTCCGCCTCGTTGGGGAGTTCTGTGGCTCTCTTGGCTTTGATCTTGTCGGCCAGCGTGTAGTCAAATGTTCGACTCCCGTACGGGATTATGTCGTCATCTGGATCTTCTGTAAACAAAGATTGGTGAAATATTGTGGCCTATGATACAGATAAGAGGAAGTTTTTTCTTCAAAATGCAATATTTCTTTTATTATTTATCAAACACTATGCTGTGGGTACTCATTGGAATCGTCTCATCGAGACAAATGAGTAGTCACAACATAGGATCTAGATTTAAGATAACAAATTTAGAATGGGTTCACCACCTCTTTTCTGTAGCTCTGATTGTGGGATAAGTCAAATGTTCGACTCCCGTACGGGATTTCATCGTCATCTGGATCCTCTGTAAACATATTTTTAAAGCATCATGGGGAAAGAAGACTACACTAGCGGCTATTCGCAAGATCTATGTTCAAAATTAGAAAACATACTTTACTTATAGCCCAGTCACGATATTATTGCACATATTAATTTTCAATACAATTTGTGATACACATGCAAGAATCGAATAAACACATGCAAAATTACAATAATTTAGAGTTCGATATAGACAAGTTTCCAATAAGACCCCCCCCACACACACACACACACACAAAAGCCACCGGAAGTCGTCCTTAGAGGCAACGGTTGACTGTAAATCCAATAAAATAACGATCTTACCGGTTATTAACGAATTTATTTAATTCTATAGTTATTGTTCCACTTAAAACTTCGCTTTATCGCTGTATCATATATTGAATGCACATGCGCTTTATCGCCGTATATTGAATGCACGTGCGCCGTCATTGTTGTCTCCTTAATTGTTTTGGAGCCTCATTTTGATAATGTCGATTTGTTACTATTTTTAGTAAGAATTCCCAAACCGTTCTCCGTGTATACAATTTTCGTTTCCCATAAACCCATTGTTTGCCACCGGAAGTGTTCTGTGGGTACGGACTAAAACGATAATTGAAAGGAGTCTATTGCGTTGTTTACATGGATAGTTTGTAGTCATGTGTCACAATACCGTGACTGGACTTTATAGATTCAATTATAGTTATGAAGTGTTAAATTATGTAGCCTAATCTACTTTTGTTGAGAACCAACCAATCTACATTCCTTACTAAGAAAGACCCTTGGAAAGAAGCATGTATAGGTGCAGGCCAATAGGAAGCAATTTCATATTGGGTGGCTAAAGCCCTTGTCCTGAATATTGGGGGAGGGGGGCTAATTTGGATTTTCCCAAAATGTTTAGTGTAAAATTAAGAAAATTCGGCTTTTTTCGACAACTTTGGGGGGGGGGGCTTAGCCTCCTCTAGCCCCCCCCCTTTTCCTACGGCCCTGGGGTGTAAATAAAACTTCTTTCAAATCTATGAAATCGATTGCAACCAATTGACTTATTAGATTAAGCTTACAAAAGCAAGATATAATCATTGATCTTCTATGACAAAAGACGTGTATTTAGGTGCAAAGCGATGATACGACAACCTTGCTTACAGAACAACATCATACCTGTAACAAGTAGTTTAGCATCGCAGGCAGCCCAACCTGCCGAGTTCATGACTTTACATTTGTATATGCCTGCATCACGTAACTTAGCACGTCTTAATTCTAGAATCTCGTTCCCGTCCGCCCCTCTTGTTATAGTAAAACGGCCGTCTGATCCGAATCCATTTGTGTCGATCGGTATTTCGTTACGAAACCTGGAATTGATAACGTTAATTTCTAAGATACATACTCGTCCCTTGACAGCCAGAAGTGGCTATCAGCAGTTAAAGTTTAACTGCTGATAGCCACTTCTGGCTGTCAAGGGACGGTATATTCATTCATTGAGTTACACTATTGCGGGGTAGTAACACAACAAAAGTCTCCCTATCTGTCGGAGTCAAATAAAAATGCAAAACAGAAAAAAAATGACCGATCGCCGCTGAAAAAATGCATATGTATAGAGAACAATAAGTTAAAGTGTTTAATCATTGTAAATATGCATGCTATGGTTCGATTCTTGCAGATGTATCACAACTGCAAGAATCGAACCAACGCATGCAAAATTGTAAAGTTGAAAATTTAGAACGCATTTTTGATTCCCTTGTTTACATAGTAAATATTTGTGCCATAATATCGCGACTGGATTTAGTCCAGTGTCACCGACAACCTCCGAGACATTGATATCTGTATCCATCTTCGCTAGCCAAGGTTGAACCCACCTACGTTTGTTTTGTCGTAGATGTCACCCTTGGCTTGCAAAGATGATCTGTATCTCGCCGAAACAAATGAACATTTTAGTGCTATAGATTGTCTTATGGTTCCGTTGAAAGAAGAACAGACAAAAGGAACAGCATTACATTAAAGGCAGAATAATACTTAACATCTTGCAAATTTTCCGAGAATTTCGTACAAAAAAATAAATATATATTATTTAAATATGGTCTTTAAATTGCATATAATTATGCCAAATCTTAGCTTTCTACCTTGTGTATTGGCTTAGATGTCGACGGATTTAAAACCCCATGATTTGTTGTCCCGGGGATAATATTTACAATAATGGAATATATGGGGGTTTTAAATCCGTCGACATCCTAGCCAATACATAAGATAGAAAGCTAAGATTTGGCATAGATGCAATTTAAAGGCCATATTTTCATAATACATATTTATTTTGTACGAAGTTCTCGAAAAATTTGCATGATCTTAAGTGCCATTCCCCCTTTAAAATTGTTATCTCAGAAGCCAATTTTTGTCATTTTTGAGGATGTCTCTCTTGTATAATAATTATTGCAGAAGATTAAAATCATAAACGCCCCCATATTGAAATGACCTAAATATACGGACCACTTAACTTCCGGTTCCGGTCTGCCAGTTGCTTTGCATCGAAACGTGATAGCTTTATCCTCGACAACTACTGCGTTTTCTATATACTCTACAAAAGTGGGAGCAACTTCTTTGTCGATCTCAGAGGAATCTGGAATTGAAAAAAGGTTATATAGTTATGACCAAATGAAGCATTCGACGCGAACACGGCTTAATATGGTCTAAGCATCCATTTCAAAGATGCATTCTTTTTTTTTACAAAAAAAAAAATTGTATCACTTATTAAAATATAATTATTAGAACTGTGGCTTCTGTTTTCCACCCATCAGCTTTGTAATTATGTGTGCCTGTTGAAACATATTTTTACACTTTCACTACCTTACTTAAAGAATGGTTTGGAAAACTTTGATGGGAAAATATGCTAAATCTGATAACAATCTTTGTTCTTTTTTTAGATTTCATAGCTTAACCGAATAAGTTATCTAATCCAATTAAATATACATTTGTCACAAGTCTAAAATCTGATACTCAAAGTAAATAAATGATACCGGCACGGTTTGGTGAAATAGCTTTAATTACCTATAACTTTGACAGAGCACCTGGCTGTCGAGGTCCCGTATGTATTGGTCAGTTCACATCTCCACTCCCCGCTGTCCTGAACATTGGCTTCTATGGTCGTCAGTGTGTATAGACAAGGCTCGAACTGGTTCGTGGGCCCCATCCTCTACCTACTGAAATACACGATACAAACAGTATAGTTGTTGTTTAAAATCTGACCAAGAAAAAAAATATATGTGTATATATATATAATATATAATAGATAATTAATCAGTTATGGAAAAATATTCATTGTCTTTCTCTATGTTAAGTTACAAACCTACGAGTATCATGCGTGTTTTCTAGATCAGGCATTACATTGCTTTTCCCAACATAACTTTGAATGATTCTGAATAAAATCATTTTACTTTGCAGGACATAGATCTACCATCGTGTTATATGTTTGAACGTTTATGTATTGTTTCCTTAACCCTTTCCCAAACGACAAAAATTTTAGGTAGATCCACTTAAAAATGCTACAAATGACTAAATAGAAGTTATTTAAATTAGAATTTGTGTAAAATATGGCACAGAAAATATTGAGACAAAAGGAGAAACTGCTGGTTATCAGCAGTTTCTTCTTTTGTCTCAATGTTTTCCCAAGCCTGTTCTATAAGGGACGTCAAAACCAGGTCTTGTTTGGGAAAGGGTTAAATCTTACAATATACAAGAGCACATTCTAGCCATTTAGTTCAACAATTCAAGCGCTATCTTATTAAATTATGCATCGTGGACGTGGTTATGTCGAAACTCTAAAAAGCTTTACCGAAGAAAGTGATTATATGACCGCGATACAAGTATTCGAACCACTACCCCATGGTCATTGCTGCAGTTTGCCATTATAATTTGTGACCCGTCTCGCTAAAAGGGACCTTATCCGAACTAAAAAAATCCAAAAATTTGACAAACTTGTCACATTCAGCACAGGTCAACCAGATACTGTACGCTAAAACTGAACGTATATTAAGATAGGGAAAACATTCCAGATTTAGAAATGTACATAAAAGTGAAAAGTGTCGGCCCTAGTCTGGCTGCGTGGACTGCGCAGACTGACTAGGGTCGATATTTTTCACACATCCGATATGGTCCCATTTAGCGTGATGGGTCACATTTATATTCGCAACACAACAGCCAATGTCGAGGATAGGCCTACCACAGAACCACCTGTTGTCTGTTCAATTGTAACTAGTACATGAGTTATATGTAGCACAGAACCACCTGATGTCTGTTCAATTGTAACTAGTACATGAGTTATATGTAGCACAGAACCACCTGCTATCTGTTCAATTGTAACTAGTACATGAGTTATATGTAGCACACACACACGTGTTTTCTATAAGCAGACTCCCCCATTATTACCTTGAACAATACGATACTGGTTCATGTACGCATAATCACTTCATAACAACACACATGTGAGCTTTGCTATATAATTGAGCCAGGATCTGGAAAAACGTCCCTTATAGCATTTTTAAAAATTGAGATTCACGATCAGGCTGTTATCAAATGCAGTTCAATATGCATCCCTGCTTCTCTCTGTAAGTTACTACAGGTTACGAAGAAGCTATTGGAGAACAACATGGATCCTGATCAGACTGTGCGTATGCACAGGCTGATCTGGATCTATGTTGGGCTCAAAAGCCTTAAGGGACGTTTTTACAGATCCTGGCTCAATTATGTTGCTCAGGGTGCTAGTAAAAATGATGGAAGTGCATATAAATTATACATGCGCTAATAACAATTTAGAACTTACCAATGATAAATTCATAATCGACCGGTGACCAAAATGTCATAAGTAGAATTTGTTCAAGCCATAGTTACGGTAGTTTTGGTAGACATTTGTCGATTGGCTTTGCTAAATCTATCAATATTGTCTGATCAACACTACAGTGCACGAGTAACACATCAATATGTACAAACGTACTGATTAATATCGAGAGATATGCAAAATCATTAAGTTCAGCTTACTTATTCTTGAGGTTTATGTTAAGATATTCTTTCCAATTGTGGAATTAAACGCGAGTTGAAGTCAGATTGAAACTAGAAAAAGAACATTTTTGTTCATAAGTAACAATTTCGCGATTCTGTAACCTCAAAGACGTCATCTTGAAGAAAAACTTTCATAAAACCGTAAGTTCCATGTGCACAATCTGCGTTGCATGCCGATGAGACACTACATGTATTTTCTTGTCATTAAGATGTCACCAGCACAGCTGCACCAGTGTTTTTACTCATTTGTCATAATGAACTGTGGTATGTCAGACAGACGCATGACTCTATAAGTAGGATATATCAACAGGTGCGTAGCGAAAAATTCTGAAACAACAATAACCACTGGCTTGGTCAGCTTCATTTCTCAGACAGTGTGACATTAAGGAGCATTTTCGATTTTGCCAATTTGCAAAATATGCAGAATCAGTTATGCATGTCGATGTCGCATTATTCTCTTGTCATTAAGATGTCACCAGAACAGCTGCACCAGTGTTTTTACTCATTTGTCATAATGAACTGTGGTATGTCAGGCAGACATGAGACTATAAGTAGGACATATCAACAGGTGATTAACACTTTACCAAACGACAAACTTTTAGGGCGGTCCAAATTGAAAGATCCTGCAGACGACAATTTCAAGTGAATGTAATTTTTAACTTTTAGATCTTTTTGGATGGAAAACATTGTGGAAAATGAAGAAATTGCTTGTCACAAGCAATTTTTATCATTTTTCACAATATTTTCCAAAGCCAATATCTTGTGGGGAGTCGAAAAGAGTCATTGTGTGTTAATGGGTTATCACTTTCACATACAATACGGCAACTACAACTTAGTTGTAACGCACGATATTAGTATTCCAGAGACTGTTCAACAATCTACGGTCTGCCCAAACCGCTACACCCAGATGGAACTGGATACCTAACCGTGAGACTTATCAGACGGCTTCATTGTGAGCGCCCTTTTATAAGCGTTGACGTTATGACCCAGTGATTAGGGGAGTAGAGACTGAGACTTGGCTTGAATGTTTATTTTACAAAGTCTGGTTTCAACTACCCATTAACCCTTTCCCAAACGAATTTTTTTTATAGTGATCCACTTCAAAAACTGCCACAAATGACAAAATGGATGTTTTTAAAGATAGAATTTGTGTAAAATATGTCACAGAAAATATTGAGGCAAGTTTCTTCTGTTGTCTCAATGTTTTCCCAAGTCTATTCTACTAGGGACGTCAAAACTAGGTCTTGTTTGGGAAAGGGTTAACGAAAGAATAGGAAAGAAATCTGAATGCCAGAATGCTCACCTTTACACTAAATGTTTTCTTTTCTGTAACATAGATCAGATACTTAACCAGATATTTTGAAACAACAATACCAACTGACTGAATTTCCTTCTATAACAAGTGAAAAGATTCGTACAATTTGGTTTGATTCTCGGGAAATAGTTGGTGCTAATCAGTTCTATTTCATACTGCATTTTTTTTTACCGAAAAAGAAACCACTTTCTCCCTAGCTGCGATATCGTAGCCACAAGCTTGATGATGGGTATTGGTTTGTGAAACCCAGATCAAAACTCAAAAAGGTTTCGGTTAAAATATTGAAACCACTTTCTCCCTAGCAGAAAAGTTTGCGCCCAGCACACTTGAAAGTCGCGTTACTGTGTCGTTTATGGTTGTCTTTAGTTTTCTTAAAACATTCATTATGGCAGCTCATTTAAATTAGCGACATCAACATATCAAAGAGCGAATTTCGTCTGAGAAAACTCGGATTACAAAAATAAGTACATGCAAATTCTCATAGCCAACGACATCACATCTTAAACTTATGTAGCATCTGTGAAAATTAATTATGCACTATCTCTTGCTGCAGTTTCTGTTTGTAACAGTATACGGATCATCAGCATTCTGTTTAGTTTGATATAAGACTCTGTATTGTAGTATATAACATGAGGTTTGGGGAGATGCCAATAATGCAGCTAATCATCATTATAATCCTTTACCCTCCGAGAGATATCGTCTGGAAAGATTTCGGGTAAGGAGCGGCTGTAGCGGACTATTCATTTCCCAAACAAGACCTGGTTTTAAAGTCATTAATAGATATGCTTTGGAAAACATTGAGTCAAAAGAAGAAAGTGCTGATAATCAGCACTTTCTCCTTTTGCCTCAATATTTTCTGAGCTATATTGTACATAAATCCAATCTTGCTTAACATCCATTGTGTCATCTGCAGCGCCTTTCAAACTGGACCACATTGAAATTGTGTTGTTTGGGAAAGGGCTATATACATTGACTGCTTCGTCTTTATGAAATCATAACGCGACACTCTGTGACTTGGTCTGCAACTGACAATGCTTCTACAACAATTCGACAAGTTAGCAAGAGTATTTAGCCACGTAGTTTTGCGTTTATCCTTCAATTTCTTTGATGCCAAGGAATACTTGAAAATGTGGTATATTATGTAACTTTAGTTGATTACCTAGTAAGCATGTTATGTATAGGCCCAATGTATCGAATATGAACCTGTTCAGAATCTATCACGGATGAATTGTGTAATACTCATTAATAATTGTACATGGATACTGTACGTTAACGTTCGTGAATAACAGTGATCGAGATGCTCTATAAATGTGAAAGGAAGTCACTATTTCTCCCATTGTTCCCATTGTTCTCTGTATGATTTTCTCGTGGGTTGGCTTTAACCCATTACCACACAGTGACTCTTTTTGACTCCCCAAGAGATAAAGGCTTTGGAAAACATCGTGGAAAATGAAGAAATTGCTTGTGACAAGCAATTTCTTCATTTCCCACAATGTTTTCTATGTAAAAAGACCGAAAAATGTGCAATTTCATTCAATTGAAATTGTCGTCTGCAGGATCTTTCAATTTAGATCACGCTACAATTTTATCGTTTGGTAATGGGTTAAGGCATTATACTCATCATAAGATAGCAAACACTTCATGCAAAGATCGCCTCTTATTTCAACGTTTCCAGTGACAAATGAAATTGAAGAGGGAATCGTATTATATTTCAAAAATCCGGATACCCCCTCAATATCCGTTGCCACGGATGACGCCAGAGTTACACAAAGTGTTTTAGTATCTAATGATGGATGGAATACCTAATACTAAGTGTTTCATCGATAGGCTATCCCCTTTCAATTTGATCAATCCAAGTTGCATAATCTTGGAAAGAATAAAAAAAGAATATAAATTATTTGCCGAAAAGTAAGGCTTTATAGAAAATTAAATATTTTCTTGTATTGATAATGTCTTAATCTGTGGACAGCATCACATTTAAACATTTGGACCAGTCCAAAATTTCATCTTTTGAGAAAGGACCGAGAAAATACAGAGATTTTTGGCAAAGGAAGACGTTTCTAGTAAAAAGTGAATTAACCTACTAAGAGTCTAATTCGTCACAGACAATAAGATTTTCTTCACATGACGTCTTCTCATTTTTCACAATTCTTGTTAAGATACCTCCCTAGAGCGATATATCTCTCTTATTTATTCGCGCATTATTTTCCTTTCTATGGGATTTTGTTCGATTATGATGCAAATGTTTAGAAAATTTAATTATTAATTGGTAAACTGACACCTGGTTCTCAATTTTCCTTTAAATTTGTAGATCTATTGTTGTTGTTTATGATGATGCTGTTTCAATTTTGAGAGTGCGAATAAACTTTTCTTCTCATGCCACCGTGCATGGTTTCAATCAAGCATGAAATTAATCGTCGAGATAGTCAATATTTGTGAAAAGATTTCCAAGTATTTTGGATTTTAGACAGATCAGTTTTTGCAGGAAATTTTTTCTGTCTTGGGAATAGCTTAATGTCAAAATAAACTGTTATCTGTATATTGCGATGCAGTGGCAAAACACTTCCCTTATGTTCACCACTCTCCTTTCCCAAACGTTGTCTGGTTCTGACTAGGCTATATATAATAGTTACAATCATGTGTTGAAAAGAAGAAAATCTTGAAAACCAGCGTTTATTAAAAATATGTTTTCTGTGCTTCAATGTTCCGTTTTTCAACATATAAAATTTTCAAATAGATCTATCGTTTAAATACTCGCTTGAAACGGCTTTTTTGAACAAAACTGTTACAATTAGAACAACTCTATTTTCTATTGTAGTTCTTATCATGCTAATGACACTTTTTTCTAATTTGGTCTTATGAAGTCTATAAAACGCTTCACTTTGATTCGACGTAGAATACTCGCAATGTGGACATTTTAAGGTTCATACGAGCCTTAAAATGTCCACATTGCGAGTATTCTACGTCGAATCAAAGTGAAGCGTTTTATAGACTTCATTAGACCAAATTAGAGAAAAAGTGCCATTAGCATGATAAGAACTACAACAGAATATAGAGATATTCTCGTACGTGACACTGAATATTTTGGACGACGTCATTAACGTTTTCAGAGCGATATCCGATCTATATGTCTACTAATCTGAGTCTTCTCCGATGAAAATTCGCTCTTTGATATTTGGATGTCGCTATTTACGTAAATAGCGACATCCAAATATCAAAGGGCGAATTTCCATCAAAGAAGACTCGGATTATAGGTCTACGGATAAGTTACGAAGATGAAGAATTCCAGTCTTTCTGCTGCCGAATGATCACGACGTCACCCGAAAAATGGCGACGTCGGGTGAATCTCTATTGCGGATATTCTAGATACCGTAACTAATTGTGTTATTTGATTGTGTTCTGATGCTCGTGATGTAACAAAATCCCAGCCTCTCCTACATATCCAATAATTTGACATGTACATCATGATTGCATGATTTAAGTGCAGTAAGGTATAGAGCGTTCAAGAAAAATAGGTACAAAATACAGACCCGCTGTGTTTGGGATAAGAGGACGCGATGATTTTCTAGATATGTTATTACAAACTCGAATCCTATACTAGTATTATGGGTACTCTTATGAATCGTCTCGACGAGACTATTCAAATGAGTATCCACAATATAGGATACGGTAAACAAATTATGCTTTAATTACACTCCAAAATGATATTTCCCCATGATATCAAATGCTAACAATAAGTAGGTACATCTAGGCAGAATAAATAAGCATTCTGTTGGTAGAATGAAAACAACTCATCTATTAACATAGCTCGATGACAAACAGATGTTCGGATTCTGAGTGCTGCTAATTTTAGACACGTCGATATAATAAAACGGTTACAATCATAGAAGTACTTGTAGGCTATCTCAAAAAACAACTGTTTTTCCCCAAAGTTTCAGAATGTATCTTACATGTATAAGAGTTTCGTGCAACAATATCTGATAAAACATAGTTCATTTTCTTAAAATAAATATGTCAATTTTACTGCGTTACGATCTTGCAAAAGATGGTTTATACCTTGAGTACGGCGGAAATTACGTGACATAACAATTGCAGAAAATCTTCAATACTTATTTTAATACTTGGTCAATTTGAATTCGATTTGAAGCAGAGAATGTGGAAATGTGCCAGGCTTGTACAACTTAGGTTGGTTTCGGTTCGGTTTCTACGTACTGATATCAGAACAAGTGCGAGCAAGAGATAATTATATTTGCATGCCCAATATATCACCTAATGACCTTTGAATTACCATACCTAATTAACATCACATATAGTCCGGTCACAATATTATGGCACATGTTTACAAAATTTACCTATCTTTTAAAACGGAATGTTTTAATTTTGCAATTATCTCACAGCTGAAGATTCGAACCAACGCATTCAAAATGTATTGAAAATGAAAAACGCATTTTCTCTTGTTTATATAATTTATTGTGAGACAAATGAAGGACTAGTAATTTCCTTTATGAATGGTTCATAGACATGTAAGGAACTGAGAAAAATTGGTGTCAGCGTTTTTATCTTTGTCTTCGATATTAAGAAATTTAACTTTGTTCGGATGAACAAAAGGGCATTTGGTCTATTATATCTTCCGTTATCGAAATAGTCAACATTTACCAACCGTTTTTGTGACTAACACGCAATAATAAAAAAAATATATTCCAGTCAAAAAATGTCTTTTATACAACGAATGCTCTATCGTGAGTTTCTTATCTTAAAATATCGATGTTTCAGATCGGAGTGTATCATTAGCAGTCTACCATGGTCAAATAGGCTACGTCTATTTTTGAATGTCACATAGTAATAGTGTTCGGCCTCTAAAGCCAAACTATGCAGAATGCTACATATTTTTATGACACAGCTTGTTTCTAAGAATCGCCTGTTAATATCTGACAGAAGGCCTGTGATCTTATCTACGTTCATACCTGTGGTATTTATACATGAAGGGGCAATGCCATAATTATTGTACCTGATTGTAACGTATTGTTCATTATCAAACAGAACTTAACGTATGAGCTTCGAGAAAACCCGCTGTAAACATTATCCTATCTCAAACAGCAAAAAAAAAAAAAAAAAAAAAAAAAAAAAAAACCTGTCCCTTTTAGAAAGCTTCTGCAATAAGGATTAGTGAAAAATATCACTGGTGGTGAACTAAAACAATTTTCGCTACAACAAGGTATAGATATTTTGCGTTTGAATGTGAGTTTATAGATTTTTTTCTGATGACAATGAACTTGTTCTAAAAACAGACCGGGTTTACCGTTTTGTATTGACAAACTGTTGGTGTTGTTATAAAATCTCGTAACTACGGCTTCGATAAAGCCGCAGTTACGATATTTTATAACAACAACGACGGAATACATTGATCGCGAAAAAACGTCCCTCGCTTTGGCCGAGTTCACCACCAGTGAATATAGCAAAGGAAATATGGGGGCAAAAGGATAAAATGCTAGATAAGAAGCATTTTCTTCTTATGTCTCAATATTTCCCCAGGCCTTGGTTTTCTTCAGGTGCACCAAAAGGCATTTTGAGATGTGAAACTTTTACAATTTCAATTTGACTCTTTTAGGCCAGTCACTTTAGCATTTAGGGTACCACTAATTCTAACAGAAATAATTTTGCAACTGAACGAAAGTATTTTATATCATGATCAACATATCAAAAGTCCTCAGAGCAAATCTGAGGGGGAAATGGTGTTAAATCACGCTAAAAGATGCCTTGATATGATCGTAATACACTGGTCCATCCTAACCACCATACATTTTCTCGAGTATCACGTGCTTCTCTTACGCTGTACTTGTCACATATTATTTCTAATTTGATTGAATTTTTTATTAAAACTGAAAAATGTATTCGTTATATAAAAATATAAAAGGATAAATATAACGAATAAGTAAAAATAATTTAGCTTTGAATAGAATTTTCTGTGATCGATTTTTAAAAGTACGGAAGCTCAATGTGACTATAATATTATTACATCCGTCAGATATAGATCATTAAGATCGGAATTACACGATTTGCGAGAAAATCATCCTTTACTCGCCCCCCAACCACTTGGATTGAAGTCCACACATGCTTTTTGTTATTATACGCCCGAAGGGTCGTATTATGTTATGGCCCGGTCGTCTTTCTGTCCGTCTAACCCTCCGTCCGTCCGTTATCAATTTCTTGTGTACGCAACTTCTCCTACAGTTTTGATCAGAATTTGATCAAACTTGCCATAATGAATCTCTATGGTATCTAGTTGTACACATCGCTAACGGAATTCAGATAACCCTGTTCGTTCTTGAATTATCTGCCTTTGAATAAAAAATGCCCATAAAAATGCCCATTTTATTGTGTGCGCAACTCCTCCTACAGTTTTGATGAGAATTTTATCAAACTAGCCACAATGAATTTCTATGGTGTCAAGTTGTACACAATGCTCATGGAATTTAAATAAATGTTTTCGTTTCTGAATTATCTTCCCTTGAATTTAAGAAAAAATGCCCATTTTCTCAAAAATGCCCATTTTCTCGTGCGCGCGACTCCTACAGTTTCGACCCGAATTCAATCAAACTAGCCACAATGAATCTCCATGGTGTCAAGTTGTACACACCGCTCACGGAACTTAGGTAACTGTTTTTGTTTCTGAATAATCTGCCCTTGAATTTAAGGAAACTAGAGACAACGAATCTCTATGGTGTCTGTAAAAATGGGCGGGGAAAATATTGCATTTGCAATTTCATAACGCGGAGATAAGCGAATTTCACTTCAATAGAGAGCATTTATCAACTTTTAGTCGACGAACTATTATACGTACTTGCGACAACTAAAAAATTAGCTAATTTTTTCCCTGTTTGTTTGGCGTAGATCGCGAAAAGAAGGTGCATTAATGACGTCATCAATATTGGACGAAATAACGTCAAATGCATTTAGAATGCCACTAATGAATTGTTGCTACAACATAATAACAAGCTGGGCAACTAAGCAGCGTATCGCGATTCCAAAGAAATCGGACTAAATCCGCGAAGATGGGCATCCGGTTTCTAAATAATATTCACAATTAGAGACATGCATGACTGTTTTGGTGATCCCATGTCTTCAAACTTCTTCTTGAAGCTGTACACCTGCTTCTTACTGATTAGCTATTTACGTGTATGTACATTCTTCATTTGAGTAATTACATAATTTTCTGACATTTATCCTTGATAAAGCCAATTTTGAAAATAATAAACGATTAGAAGACGTCAACAATGACGTAGTAATGACGTGTTCCAGCATATTATTAAGTATGTTGCACAAAATTGCATTATCATATCTACAAATGGATTTTTAAATTCTGTATGAATGAAATACCACAGGCCTACATGTTCTTATTTCATTTGAAAGCTTAACACGCCTTATGAAATACCCTTATAACAAAGCAGTTCTAGTATTTGGGTAATGTAGATCGTTAAACATTCATAAAGATCTACTATTTTTTCACACACAATCTTGAATTGTACTAAATAGAAAACATAAGCATAACTTCATTTCTTTAATGACTTAAATTCATTGTATAGTGATTTGTTTTTATGGGCCGTTGACCTTATCTAAGACAATGTCATGATTGGTAGATTGTATAACAAGAAAACAAAATTCAATCAGCAGTGAATAACAGTCGTTGATTTGACGTCTCTAAAGAGAACCGACTCTTAAAAAATGAAGAAAGTGCTGATAATCAGATTTTTCTCCTTTTGCATCAATGCGTTTTTATCTTGTTATTTTTCTATAATGTATACAAATCCATCTTTTTTTTCAAAGAATTTGTGTCGTCTATATCAGCTTTCGAACTGGAAGTCTAATATTAAGTTACAGCGAAGGGTTTAAAAGTATTTCGATAAGTTTACCTTAATACATGAGTGGGTGGGGAAATTCCACTCGCAAATTCACTTTCCATGTACAATTCAAATAAAGAAAAATAGCAAAATCGATGTTTTTTTTTTACTTTATAAACCTCTTTTATTAAATTATCCATAAAATATTCCATCCACAATAGCATACTTGGTTTCAAAAGACTGTTTTCTATGCCTACACCCCAAAACATACTTTTGGCTTGCTTTGAAGGGGTCCCCTAGTAAGATCGATTTTTTCATATTTCC